>PVHP010007184.1:0-57663 GCA_004024765.1 Zapus hudsonius
AAAAAACATACAATGACTGACTATTCTAGGGAATTCAACCTCCCTTTAGAGGAAAGTAAATTGAAAGGTTTTAATCTCGTAAGGGGGCATTTGGAGTTTGTCAAAGATTGGAGCCTAACATTGGGAAATGGCTGAGTGGATCAAGTGCTTGCCATGCAGTGATGAGGACCCAGCTCTCATGTGAAGTCCAGGGAGGGCAAGAATCCCAGCACTGAGGAGCTAGCTAACTACTCTAGCTGAGTCAGGGCTCTGGGTTCACTGTGAGAGACCCAATGTCAATACTAACAGAAGAAGACAGCAAGCTCCGGGCTCCACATGCACACATTCATATAAATGTGTGTGCTCAAATACATATAAACATGCATATCACCACATGCATATACATGCAAAAATATTAGAGTCTTAACATGCCAACACAAAATCTACATACCCATATTTGTTGTGGTACAATTCATAAAAGCTAAGATGTGGACTTAACCTAGATGTTTATTAATAGATGAAGGAAATTTTAAAATGTGCTCTATCTACACGATATAATAACCATCAACAAATTACTCACAGCAAAACTGGATTGAACACAAAAGAAAAACAACTTCTTTGCTCTGATAAGGGAGTTCACAAAGTTGACCTGGATATAGAATAGTGATTTCTAGAGGGTGGAAAGTGGATGACTCTGGATCAAGGTTGATTTGTAAGCACATGCGAAACAGCACACTGACTTGCATGAATAATAAATACATGTTAATAAGAGCTAAATAAATACTGACAGGAAAGATCAGAATCTATTTAATATTTGGAAAGCATGACTTTCCATCACTTAGCTTGGTTCCTAGTAAAGATTGCTTGATATTCTCTAGAGATTTTTAAAGAATATATGCTCCACTGGTTTAAGGATTGGTGAATGTCTTCTGTTTACAGTTGGAATGATGGGGCTGCATGGCAGGAAGTGACCCACAAAGGGAAAAGGAGATTTGAGAAACTTTGCAAGACGGCTGATGCCTAGACACAGCAGAGGGGCATTGAGAAGAGGGAAGTGTAGGAAGCAGTACAGGGCATACACAACTTAGAATATTTTCAAAGAGCTAAAAAAATGGTTTCAGCAAGTTTAGAGATTTAATGTGAGAAATTTGCAACCTCGGAGCAGAACCTGCAAATATCAATGTCTAAAATTAAATAGATACATCTATGCCTTTGATTCATTAGGTAAGTTTCTAAAACGTTACATCTAAATCCAGTAAGGGCAAATCTAATTACATAGGCTTTCATAGAAGAGCTATTTTATCTGCATTTCTGATTGATTTGGAATTGGCAGTCCTTCACAACACCTTCACCATCTCTGCCCTTAAGAGTCTCTTGTCAATTAGTTGATGAGTCTTCAGCATTTAAATTCACCATGAGTTTTCTATTTAAAAGATAGTTGTAATAAAGGTCTTAGTCACATGAATAAATCATGGTTGGGTGCCTTGAGTTCTCTAAGGACAAAAGACTTAGCATTAAATCTCATGAGTCTACTATCAGTTTATAAATAAAATATAAAATAGGTGATAAATAATTTTAAGCCCAACAATTGCTGTAATATCATTTCATTAGTATATAAAAGTAAGGTTCACCATTTTTGTTGAAATGAGAATTCAACTAGCTGTTAAGATCTCTGAATTCAAATTTTCTAGAAGCCAGGGCTTGAAGTTTCTAAATCATGATTCATAGATACAGCCACTTATGTGTTTATTCATTCACTCATTCATCCAGTAATTCTTTCTATAATTCATTCATGCAGTAGATATTTTGCTTATTAAAAGTCCTAAGGGCTGGAGAGGTAGCTCAGCAATTAAGGGCAGGACATTTGCTTACAAAGCCTGATGGTCCAGGTTTAGTTCCCTAGTACCCATGTAAAGCCAGGTGCACAACGTCACCCATGCATTTAGAACGTGTTTGCAGTGGCAAGGATACCTAGAGCTTGCTCTTTCTTGCTCTCTCCTTGCAAATAAATTCTAAATACATGAGAAGACCAAATAGAACTAGGAATACAGCTCAGTGGGTAAGGGTGCTTGCTACCAACATGAGGGCATGAAGGAGCCTAAGGAGGCCTCACACCAGCCAAGTCTGATTCCCCAGAAGCAGTTTAAACATGGTCACAAGCACATCTGTAATTCCAGCCCTCTATGGAGCACCTGGACTTGGGAAATCTGCAGTTCCACATTCTAAGACTCTCAAGGAAATGGTGGATGATGAATAGATTAAGAACAGAAGACATACTTCTCTGACCTCAACATGTATGTGCATAGTATCTGCGCACACGCACGCACACACACACACATACACACACCATATATGCTACACACAAAAAGTTCTACATCAAGTGTCATGAGAAACAAATTATGCATATATATGAATGATGGTTTCTTGTAAGAACTTTAGATTCCAAGAGAATAAATAAAACCAAAATTGAAGTAATTAACATAATGTGGTCTGTGGTTTCTCTTGGAATCTAAAGTTCTTGCAAGAAACCATCATTCATATAATATGCATAATTTGTTTCTCATGACACTTGATGTAGAACTTTTTGTGTGTAGCATGTATGGTGTGTGTGTGTGTGTGTGTGTGTGTGTGTGTGTGTGTGTGTGTTGCAGGTTTATTTGTAAGTGTCATTAAACAGATCCTTTGATATGTGGGCTTAGCTTACATTTCAAGAGATAGTGAAGTCGGTAAGTTAGGCAGCAATGCCTATTTCAAACAATCTACCCAATTTTTATTGTTATGATTGACTTCTCTCTTTCAAATTATGAGTCCAACTAATTTTAAACTAAACAGCTTATTCAAACCAATATGCAAGTTGATAAATATAATTCACCATATTAATAGTTTTGAATTTTGTCAAAGGCCTTCTCAGTGTCTATTGAGATAACCATGTGGTTTTTGCAATTGAGTCTATTAATGTGGTGAATTATATTTATCAACTTGCATATTTTGAACCATCCCTGCATCCCTGGGATGAATAATAGTCTTGATGTGGCTTTGTATTCGGTTTGCTAAGACTTTGTTTAGGATTTTTTCATCCAAGTTCATCAGGGATATGAGTCTGTAGTTTTCTTTTCGTGTTGCATCCTTGCCTGGTTTGGTTATTAAGGCAATGCTAGCTTTGTAGAAGGAGTATGGGAGCCTACCCTCTTTTTCTATACCCCTAATAAGCTCCAAAAAGAGAAGTTTCAGTTCTATGATGGTTTGGTAGAATTTGGCTGAGAAACCATCTGGACCTGGGCTTTTTCATTTGGGGAGGTTCTTGATTACTGATTCAATCTCTGTAATTGTGATAGGATTGTTGAACATCTTTATCTGCTCTGGGCTGAGCTTTGGCAGTTGGTAGGTGTCCAGAAATTTATCCATTTCTTCCAGGTTCTTTAGTTTTGTGGAGTAGAGGTTTTGGAAGTATGACCTGATCATACTTCTAATCTCTTCCGGATCTGTTGTGACCTCACCCTTGTCATTTTTGATTTGGGCCTTCTCTGTTGTTCGATTGATTAAATTGGCCAGGGGTTTGTCAATCTTATTGACTTTTTCAAAGAACCAACTTGTTGATTTGTCTATTTTTTAATTGCTTTCTTTGTTTCCAAGTCATTAATCTCAGCTCTTATCTTAATTATTTCCTTGCATCTCGAGCTCCTAGGGTTGGATTTTTCCATCTGTTCTAATGACCTTAGGTGGGAGGATAGGTGGTTGATTTGAGCCCTCTCTGTTTTTATTATGAAGGCATTTAGTGCAATAAATTTCCCCCTTTTGACTGCCTTCATTGTGTCCCACATGTTCTGGTAGGTTGTGTCCTCATTATCATTAGTTTCTAGGAAATTCTGAATTTCCTGTCTGATTTCTTGTTTGACCTATTCATTGTTCAGGAGCAAGTTGTGTAGTCGCCAATATCTGTTGAAATTGTTGAATCTTCTCCCATTGTTAATTTCTAGCTGTAATGTGTTGTGGTCTTATATGATGCAGGGGATTACATTGATCTTCCTAAATTTGTTGAGGGATGATTTATGGCCTAATATCTGGTCAATTTTGGAGAAGGTTCCATGTGCTGCTGAGAAGAATGTATAATCTGTGTCCTTGGGGTGGATGTTCTGTAAATGTCTGTTATCCCTAGCTTGTCTATGGTGCTGTTTAGCAACTTTATTTCCCTGCTTGTCTTTTGTTTGGGTGATCTATCTAGGGATGACAGAGGAGTGCTAAAGTCTCCTACTATGATGGTGTTGGCATCTATATCTGATTTGCTTTTGAGTAATTTATGCTTTATGAACTGAGGAGCCCTTGCATTTGGTGCTTTAGTATAATAGATGGAATAGGAGAAAGTTTGCTTATTTAGAGGTTTCAGCAAGGGTTTGAGACCCAGAGGGAATCAGAAGTTGCCAAACACCTGATCCTGACACAAGAATGAAAACTCCTAACTTGGATTAGAACTCTTACTACTTACTTACTTACTACACCCCACTGCTGTCCACAATGGAACATGCTATGATCCCAGCCCCACCCAGATATGGGTGGATTCTATGATCCATTCTCCAGATTTAATAACAAATCAAAATTTCCCCTGCCTACCATCATCAAACACTATATAGGTGACAGGCTGAACTGGGTCCTTCCCTTTTCTCTTTAGGATTCTTCACTTGTTTGGTGTGGCCTGAGCTTCCCTCATGTGTGTCTCAGTTCCCAGCCCCACTCAGTCGCCTGGCCAGGTGGGGAAGGGAGACCTAACCCTGTCTTTTAATGTCTCTTTAATCCTAGTTTCTCCTCTATCTGTCTGATGGTCTCCAGTTTACCATGAGTAGATTCCCACTTGGGATCTACTGTATGGGCTCTCACATTTTTCTCTCACTTTCCCCTATGAGAAAACATACCAGTGCCAAGTGTGTTCCCTTCTTTGATCCTAATCTCTCTGCTCTGTCTGCCTCATGTCCCTCAATTTACTAGATCTGCCACATGGGCACTCTCAAGTGCTTGCATCCCCTCTAAATCTTTCCTCAAAGCTTTCCACATATTCACAGCCCCATCTGAACTTTTTTTTTACATTTTATCTATGTATCTATCATCTATCTATCTATCTAATATCTTTATTATGAGTAAGTATATACCTTATATGAGCAAATCTTGAGAAGGTGTCTCCATTTCCCTCCTGTTTCCTGTTGACTCTGCCTGTTACTAGTTGTGTGACCCCAGACAAGTTGTCTAGGCCTCACTAACTTTGGTGTTCTATGCAATCCATAATTTTAGAATTGGATCTGAAAAATCCATGAAAAATACTGAGAGAGCAGAATAATGATTATCAGAGGCTGAGATTTGATACATGTTATTGAAAAGAAATTCAATTTCAGTTAGATAGGTATCAGTTTAGGAGAGCAATTGGAAAGCATGGTGATCACAATAACACTTGACTATATACATAAAAGTGACTAAGAAAAGATTTTATATTTTATCACCACAAAAATATTGGTATGTAAGATATGAATATGTTAATTAGCTTGATTTTGCCATCTTAAAATGTTATGTATATCATAGATGTATATATGTCAAATTTGTTAAAATTATAATTAAATTTAAGGATAAAGAAAAGCAGTACTTAATGAATATCACATTGTACCACAAATTGGCTATTTTTTATATAACTGGGTATATTAGTTTTTGGCAGGGCTGTAATAATCTATTACCATAGTCTGAGTGATTTTAAATGACCTATTTATTGGCTCAAGTTTATGGAAGCTACAAGTCTGAAATGATAGCACAGGCAGAGTCATGCTTTCTCAGGTAGTTCTGAGGGGAATCCTTTTCTGCCTCTTAATTCTCTGGGAGCAAGCCATGCTTGGCCTTCCTTGGCTGATAGTGTAATCACTTTGGGTACATGGCTGCCTTCTGCCTGTTTTGTGTTTATGTCATCTCTCCTCTGTGTTCAAATTCCCTGTTTGTGTGAGGACACTTTAAATATTGAATTAGAATGCACCCTAAAGTCCTCATCTTAAAATGATTTCCTCTGAAAAGATCCCATTTCTCGATGAGGTCACATTCAGAGGTAGTAGGGGTTTGGACTTCATTACACCTTGGGGATCACACAATCTACAGCACCGTAATCTACTTCAAACATTGCTTTGTAAAGGAGCTGTGTAACTTCAAATCCACAGACATAAACAGCCTGCTTCTGAGAAGTCCTTAGTGTGTCCCACTTTTCTTCACCTGCTTCTTGGCCAGCACACAGAACTGACAATCTCAATTGAGAGTCACCTCATGGGACTAGTGTAGCCGTCACTCTTGGTCTAATTAGAGGAGTCACTTGGTGACCTGCTGCTTTCCCTCCATCCTTTCATCTGGTGACATAACTACTCTCCCTAGAGTACACTTGTGCCCTCATTTTACCTTCATTAATCCTCTGTTGACTTGAAAAACAGCAATATTTTCTGATATTCATTGAAATCTCTTATGAGTTAGGAGACATTGCCTCGCTGCATCTGTATAGCAATTCTTCATGTTAGATTGCCCATTTTACAAATAAGAAAACTGGGGGTTGGAGAGATTACATTATATCCAAAACCACAGCTAAGTAAAGGCAGTGCTGGAATGTAAGCATGAAATCTTTAAATCTCAAGGTGTGCTCCTAACTACACAGCCTCTGCTTTCAAATACAGCATAGTGCAGTGGAAGGAATAAAGCTACAAACAAATTTCATAGAAATAAAGATGATAAAATAAGAGAGGTAAACATCAAAATCTATGTAAATTTAAAGAAGGTAGCTAATCCTAATAGGTTATCAGAGAAAGCTTCAAGAAGTTTGCAATTCCTTAAGCATTTGTGAGAATACGGAAGATAAAGAGATGGATGGAGGGCTTATGTGCATTCAGGAATTTCAAAGTTTACAAATGACAGGGGAATAATAATTGGATTATGAGAAGGCATCACCAATTTTTATTTAAGCAGGGAAGAATATAATCTGTTGATATATTGTTCACACCCATACTCACATATATGGACATGCATAAACATACATAACACACACACACCAAAAGAAGAAGAATATTGGAAGACAAGTCAACAATGAAGTTTATGAAATGAGAGAAAAAGTTAAGACACAGTAGCATCGTGAGAGACAAGACCATCAAGAATCCCAGGAAAGAAGGTGAATATAGTCAGGCTTCCAACTCATCATACTAAAATACTGTAAAAAAAGTGTATATTAGAATCTAGCACTGAGGTGAATTTGAGGTGAATTTACAAACTGAGTCTCAGTGGGCCACTGAGATTAGAAGCCAGAATGTCATAAACTGAAAAGAGAACGAGATGTGAGGAGATGGATTCTATGGAGTGCTCCTCTCCTTGAGAAATGAGCACTTCTGCTTCAGAGAAAGTCAGGTAAAAAGATACTTTATCGAGAGAGAGAGAGAGAGAGAGAGAGAGAGAGAGAGAGAGAGAGAGAGAGAGAGAGAGATGAACATGGGTTTCCCAGGGCCTCCAGCACTGCAAGCAAACACCAGATGCATCTCCACTTTGTGCATGTGGCTTTAAGTGGGTGCTGGGGAATCAAACCTAGACAGTTGGGCTTTGCAAGCAAGTGCCTTTAACCATTTAGCAATCTCTCCAGTTTCTAATATCTTTAACAAACTGCAAGAACTTACAGACAGGGAACCTCTAGGTTAATAGAGAAATGAGAGTTAATAACCAATTCCAGAACTTGAACCTGATACCCAGCGTGGTGGCACATGTTGTAACTCCAGCACTCTGTTTGGAAAAAGAATAGCAAGTTGGAGGCCAACCTGAGTTACATAGAAAGGTCCTCATTACAAAACCAATATTATTTATCTCAGTTTCTACAAGCATGGGTTCAGACACAATATGGCTGAACCCTTGACTCAGGGTCCCCAAGTGAGGCAATAAAGGTTTCAATTAAGCTGATGTCTTCTCAAAGTTTTGATCTACTTCCAAATTTTATAAATATTTTACATATGAAACTAATGTGTCATTTCTAAAATGTAAACAGAATTTTTTTACTTATTTATTGTTCATTGGAAACACTGTATGAACAAGTCTTGTGATGGTACCCCCATTTCCATCCTCTCTGCCCCAACTAGCTTAGGGCCATCTTCAATGGGATCGCTGAAAATGTCCATGGGATGGGGGCTATGAATTGTACAAACTGTAACCAGGTGTGTGTGTGTGTGTGTGTGTGTGTGTGTGTGTGTGTGTATTGCTGTTGTTGCTGAGGGGGGCAATGTCTCTGGATATTCTCCCCCACCACGACCCTTACAATCTTTCTTCCCCCTCTTCGTAAGGTTCCCTGAGTCATGGTGGATGAGTTTTAAGTCTGCTTTACTCTTGAGATCTTGAGTCTCTGGATTTCTGCTTTGGGCTATGTTGGGTATCCTCAGTGTCTGACTCCATTACCCTTTCATAGGATGTCTGATTTGCTGTGGAGGTAGCTCTCTTGTTCCTCTCACCACTTTCTCAATTCATTTGGGCCCTAGATGATGAGTTAGGGGTGGTTTGTCTCCTGCCTGGGAGTCAACCCTCACTTCAGGTCCTGTTCGTGGAATTGGGTTGTCCACAGTTCTTGCTGCCTTCTGAAAAATATAAACAGAATCTCCAATGGAGAATGAGGTCAGTATAGGTTAAATGAGACAAACATTGTTAATTTGATGAGATCCTAATGGGTGTAGCCTCTCTGTAGACCCCTGGTTAGAGGGGGCTACCCCTTGCAGTCCAGGTTCTTGGTCTCCTTAAGAATTTACCGTGGATCCCAGTTCCAGCTCACTGTTCCTTGCCACTGAGCAGATCTCTTAGCCAATCAGAAAGCCATTGATTACCCACTTAGGTTAAGTGCCACTATTGCACAGATTGCACAGATGAGCACTTCTTGCCTTGCTGGTCTCTGCCGTATAGCAGTGTCCTCTGCATTCTCATAACATCAGTCAGTGTTGTTTATCAGTGTTCCCTGCTTCCTCCTGGCAGCTCATGTAACACCTTCCAGTACTACACAGGCTGCCACCTGGGAGCTGTTTTTAAACAAATGAGCTTAACTCTTATCAAGTTGGTGGCATGTCTACATAGGGAAGAACTGTTTAAAATAACTTTAAGGCACACAAATGTGTCTTATGTGTTCATATTTCTAGTAATAAATTCTATGCATCAAAGTAATAACCAGACAAAACTGTCTCAACCTTGCGAAGATGGGGGATAGAAAGCCTTTAACTCTTTAGTGCTCATATCATTTGTGGTAGCATGTGTGTTATTCTGATGCTCCTGAACAATGCCTTAAAGGACATGCATAATTGCATCTGCAATCTTATGAAATCGGATCTCCAGCACATGCAAAAGGGGGTGCAATGTAGAATCATGGAAGTTATATCCAAAGCTGCTGACTTTGGGGATACTTGGTAATAGATTATGAACATACCTTATTCTTTTTTCCATTCACATGTTTAGCCAGGTTTTCGATAATGTTATTACTTTTCAAATCATTGCGTATAGAAGGGTTGATTATATCCTACATATTCTTTAAGTATAAAGATTGATATTATTTTTTAAGTACTCAAATGTAAAAATGTAAAAAGGCTCCCACTGGCCAGATGTCTTGGTTGGATATTTATTTGAACAAGGTATATACAAAAGACATGAGACACTTTTGAATATTTGATGAATATTTGATGCTATTATATATAATTAATATTAACTCTGATTATAAATTTTTTTGGATGGCCTTCTAAGAGTAATTATTTATGATTGAAATAGTAGGTTTAAAATTTGCTTCCAAGTAATCTGGCGGGAAACAGGAAAAGAGAAAAGATGGAGTAAGACTGATTCTAAAGAGTTGGTGCTGGAGAGATGGCTTAGCGGTTAAGGCATTTGCCTGCAAAGCAGAAAGACCAGAGTTTGATTCCTCAGTACCCATGTAAAGCCAGATGCACAAGGTGGCTCATACATTTGGAGTTTGTTGGCAGTAACTGGAGGCCCTGGGAACCCATTCTCTCTCCCCTCCCTCTCTCTCTCTCTCTCTCTCTCTCTCTCTCTCTCTCTCTCTCTCTGCCACTTTCTCTCACTATCTCTCAAATAAAGAAACAGATAAAATATTTTTAAAAAGAGCTAATTATCGAAGGTAAGGACTAAGGGTTTAGTCTCCTTCATTATATTATCTAAAATTTCCATAATTAAAAAAAACTAGTCTATCTCATTATATTATTTAAAAATTGAAAATATACTAGTAGTGGCTCCATAGATTACCAAAACATTATTAATTTTGAAATGTTAAATAATGCAGCCAAAGTTGGATGATCTATACATTACTGGCCATGTAAGAGACATATGTTAGAACTATTGTTTTATTATGTCCTCAAAGTAACTAACATCTCTCCATAACTCACTGTATGCTTTTATTTTAAGAAGTTCATTTTCAATTGATATTAACTCATCAATTCAGGGGAAATTATTTAATTATTTTCTTACTCCTTAAATCCCCATTTCTTTATTCTTTAAACACAAAAGAAAATGAAAATTGGTAATTAATAACATTTATTTTTCTGTGCTTCAAGTTACTTGTAGGAAGTTATTAATAAAAGTATAATTTTAGCCATAATCATTCTTGCCAATGAGCCCAATGCCCTTGTCTTTTGCTTATAAGTACCTGTTTATTTTTTACTCTATATTTGAAATGTTTTTTATCTCTCTCATCCAAAAATGTGGGGATAGGAGGCATAACTCAGTACTGATTAAACTTGGTGAGAACAATTTCCTGTTTGCCCTTTTCCCATGCCTTCCCAACTTGCTGTGTCCTGTGCCCTGGTCCAGCCTCAGAATGTGGCACTGGATCAATCATTGGGTTTGGCATGACTTTAGTCGCTCCGATATAGGATTGCTTACAAAGGAGCCATATTCATGTCTTCACTTCTAAAAGAGAAAAATAAAAGTGTTTGTGTCCTTATTTTTTCCAAAGGAAAGAAAGTGTGGGAGCAGGTGGTGTCAAAGGAGTGGGGGACACATTTCTGGAATCTTCAACTCACCCTTTGCACTTCAGGCTAAAGCTTTGTTCTCACGGGATTTTAGGTTTTTAAACTGGGATGCCTGAGTCCACACACACACACACACACACACACACACACACACACACACACACTCACATGTGCTCACATTTATATCTCCTTCTAGAACTCCACTTTTCAATTGGGTTAGCAGTTCTATTTTAGCACACTTCCACTCACTTTCCAGACTACAAGAGACTCTTTAACACCAGAGCAAAATTAAAGAGGAAACAGTGTTTGTTTTCAGATGGACTGAAAGTCTTCAGCCTGCTTGAGGACACTCTGTCGGTTGATCTACTTTTCCCCTGGCTCTTTTCTCTCATCTGTCCTTTGCTAGAAGGTGTCCTCAGCTTCTCTTCTCCAGTTTGGGGGAAGGAAGTGAATGGGCCCAGCTTCCATTTCAAAACTTAGTCCCATGAATAGGTGTTCATCCTCTTGCTTCTTCATTCCTTCTATGGGTCACTCTGTGGAAGCTGACTCACCAGGGACATTCCTGGGAGAATAGAAGAGAACAAAACATCGTGACTTTGCTGCTCACTTTACCACTATCCAATCCCCCTACATTACAGATGTGTAAATTCTAGAAAACAGCTGGAGCTACTGTCTCTCCTCCTCACAGTCTTCAGACACCGAGCCTCCTCTTGGATCATTCCACAGGAAATGGGGTTTATAAGTGGTCTAATGACCATGAGCAATGGCTCTGCACCCACTGGACTCTATTAGTTAGGTTGGAAGATCTGGTCTGTGGTCTTTTCTTAACTCATCTGGCGCTCTCCCTTCTTAGTCTCCCTGATGTCAAAAATTCCTTAGAATTTCCAGAATGTAAATGATCACTTTTGTTTCTCATTGGCTCCTTTATTATCCTTTACCTTATATATTTAAAAAATTCCTAGAATATTGGGCTTGAGAGAGAAATTTTAAGGCATGACTTAATTCCATTGTGCCATTATGAACCAAGTGAAAAATGAGACATTGGAGCTCATCAAGTTGATACGAATTGCATAGGCCCACAATAGAAAGGGATAATATGGCTTTTTTTTTGTCTCTTCACTTAGCTTCGACTCTGAGATGGAAAGAACTTATTCTAGGAAATATATCATTTACCCAGAACAACTGCTTTGCCACACCTGGCAAAAGAAGGAAGTCAACCTCCATAGCCTTCAGTATTTAAGTCCATGAGATTTTCCCAGTGGAAAATGTGAACCACTGAACGTCACTCACTCACAGTCAGGTAAATTTGAGCAGAAAGGAGAAAGGCACATCAGAAGTTGTTACTCTGGCCGAAGTCACTCTACTAGGACATAGGGGACACAATGGAGGTTGCTTATCATTCATATTGTTTTTGTCATATTTATGTACATAATTCCCAAATATGTATCTATAAGTCATGTGCATATCTAAGCTCTACAATACTAAAACTACCCATCCATCCTTACCTCCCTGCTCCCCTGAATTATGGTCCATAACATTGCCACACTGTGCTGATGTTTGTTAACATCACATTTAATCATCAGTCTTTTTTTATACTTACTAGTTCTGCTTTTAAAATGTCTTTCATGCTCATCCTTCCTTTCTAATTTCTACTCTACTTTTCTCCATACCTAATTCATCATGAATCTCTTTAGCAAGCATTAAGCACATGCCAGGTGCCATGAAAAAATTTAGTCAGTGGAGATATATTAAAAAAAGCATCTATTCCTTTTTCATAGGGCTTAGCAAAGTTGACAGACTTATAAAATAGTGACATATACATATATATGTATATATGTATATATATATATATATATATATATATTTCAGTAGAGACAACCACAATTTTGCAATGTATTAAATTCTCTTAGTGCTATGTGACCCTAATGGGAGGAGCAAGAAGGTAGGAAATGATGTCTGTGGGAAAAGACCTTTAAGTTGAAATGTGTGGTATGAGTAAGGAATGATGAGATAAGGCACTGAGGAGGATCCCAGGGGTACAGTGCATGTGCAATGACTTTCAGTCAGAGGTAGCTTGATGAGTATAGGCTGTAAGAAAGCACATGGTCTGGTGTCATAGAGCTGTAGAGGTAGGTCCCTGACCAGAGGGGCCTGTGAACTGTGTTGAGGAGTAGTTTCTTTATTCCGAGGTCAAAGAGCATCACTGAAATGGTTATACAATGAGAGACATGACTGGATTTTGAAAATATCATTTTGCATTTCGTGATCACTTCCTTTGCTTTCCCTACTGACCACATCTCCAAAGCAGTATCTAGATAATCCTCTCCATGTCCTGCTGGAACCTTCTCTCACAAGCAAATACTTCAGATGGTTTCCCAATGTGTCTAGGATAAAGTGCAAACCATTAGATCTGTTTTGCTAAGCCTTGCTGCAATCAGAATCCAGTCTACTTATCTAATGTCCCAGCATGGCCTCTCTTCTTTGGCTAAGCTAGTTATTCACAAACCTCCCAAGATACCTTTATTATTTCTGGCGTCTGTCTCTTTAAAACTGAAAATTTAAAACTCCTGACCAAATTCTTCCTCTCACTAAAATCTAAGCATTTTCAAGATTCCACTCAGATCCTACCACGGCAGATTAACAACATATAAACTCGTTTTTCTCCAGTGTCCATTGGTATACATGTTAGAATGAATGTGACTGGGACTTACAAAGGCAGATTTCTCTATTTCCCATTTTAGATACCATCATCTGGGTTTACCATGTCAACTTAGACAGATTATGGCCTTCCTAAGGAGTTTCATTTTTGTTTATTTTTTCATAATGAATATGATAGTTTTCTAATGGAATTCAGAATATGCAGAAAAGGAGAATGAAAATTAAGAATTTGGGTCTTAAAATAACCACAATAAAAGATTTCCTTGAACATTCTTTAATAAGGGGTTGGGGAGATAGTTCAGTGGGTCAATTCCTTGCTGTAAAAGTATGATAACCCGAGTTCATTTCACCAGCACCCATGTAAATCCTACCTGAAATGTCAGTTCTCAGGAGGGCAGAGACAGGCTGTTTCCAGAGGCAAGTTGACTATAGAGACTCCTGATGGTGAGCTCAAGGTTCAAGTAAGAAACCCTGCCTCAAAAAATAAGGGGAATAGTGATCACAGAAGGTACCTAGTGTCAACCTGTAAACACACACACACACACACACATACACACACACAAAAACACACTCACAATATGTAAACACATATACAATATACTACACACATGTGCAAAAAAATCTTTTTTAAAAATATTTTATTTTTTGCAAGCAGAATGAGTCAGAGAGAGAGAGAGAGAGAGAGAGAGAGAGAGAGAGAGAGAGAGAGAGAGAGAGAGAGAGAGAGAGAGAGAGAATGCACCAGGGCCACCACCCTGTGGGTCTGGCCCATGTGGGACCTGGGGAATTGAACCTGGGGCCTTAGGCACTGGAGGCAAGTGCCTAACCGCTGAGCAATCTCTCCAGCCCCAGGAATTGCTTTAGTTAATCTTTAATTACTTCCTTAGGAGAAATTTAGAAATATGCAACTACTGGATCAAGTGGACAGTTATTGTTTCTTATCTTACAAAAGCTTTCCAATGAACTTGAACCTCAGATGATATAGGAAAATGTTCATTTCAGTACAATCTCAGCAGCACAGGCTATCATTGCAAATACCTTGTGTGTGTGTGTGTGTGTGTGTGTGTGTGTGTGTGTGTGTGTGTGAGAGAGAGAGAGAGAGAGAGAGAGAGAGAGAGAGAGAGAGGTGTGCATGTGTGTATATTGTCAAATATATGCCATGACATGCATATAGAGGTCAGAAGTCTAATTTAGATGACATTAATCTCAGGCTCTGTCCATATATTTTTTTATTATTTGTGTGTGTTTGTGTGTATGGGTGCACACATACCACAGTGTTTATTTGTGTGTGTATGGGTGCACACAGTGTCTATTTGTGTGTGTATGTGTGTGTGTCTGAGTGCACACATGCCACAGTGTTTATTTGTGTGTGTATGTGTGTGTGTATGTGTATGGGTGCACACATGCCACAGTGTTTATGTGGAGCTCAGAGGACAAGCGTGTTGGTCCTTGCCTTCCACCTTGTTTGAGAAAGGGTCTCTTGTTCCTCTGCTGCTGGGAAGGCCAGTCTAATTGGCCCATGAGCTTCAAGGTTCTCTTGGCTCTGCTTCCCATTGCAGAATATAGACATGTAGACCATTTTGTGTCCAGCTTTATGTGGACACTGGGATTGAACTTGGGTTGGCAGGCTTGCAGAGCAAGTACTATCATCCCAGGCCCCCAAATTGGAAAATAAAATATTATTGTAGTTTGATATGAATATGTGAAATTAACATGGTTTAAAACTTCTCTGTACATTATGAATGTTGGAAAGTAAAGACCAAAAGGTTTTAAGTGAACCACAAGAGCTGGAAGACTTGATTCAGAAGATAGATTCTTTTTGTTTTGGCTTAATTTTGGTATTATTCTTATGAGACAGGACCTCATTATATAGCTCAGGGTGTCTTGCTATGTAGACTAGGCTAACCTCAAACACATGACCGTAACTCCGCTGCCTCAGCCTCCTGCATTCTGTGATGATGGGTGTATACCTCCATGCTTTGATTCTGAGGCCAGCTTCCATTTCATATATGCTGCAAACACACATGGTTTCTAGCTGCATGCTAGCCAATCTAATCTCTATCTGATTTGACATCAATCGGTCCTTCTGAGATTATGCTTTCTGTTAGACTCACCTGGGGTGTAATAAAAACCCTGACTAGCAAGCTCATTACCCCCTATGTTCTGATTTGATGGACCTTGAGCATGACCTTGGCAGCAAGAGTTCTAAGCTTCCCTATGTGATTTCAAGATGCAGAAAAGTCCAGGGTCTGAGAATACAGAGAGGAACACTGGTTTTATAAAGGGTGTAAAAATCTCATGACAGCAGCAGCATTTTCAGTCTGACAGACTTCTCTCCACTGACTTTCCAAGGATAAGACTAAGAATTTAGCAGAATGAGACCCCGATGATCAAGCAAATAGCTGTCTGCTATCTCACTCACACTCTCAGCTTTCATTTAAGAAACCTGGCAGCCACACATGCACCAACATGAACAATCCTTACAGGCAAGTGACCTGGGAGGAAAGAGCTATGTCTAAATCATTGTTAGGACAGAACTCAAGCCTTTACCCAGCATGCTTGGGAAAGGACATTAATATAATACTGTGAATGCACTTAATATTTTGATATGTATGAATTATGTTATTTTAAAACAGCAAATATTTCTTTATTTCCCCTGTGATTTCTTATTATGCAGCATGTCTCCTAGCAAATATATGTAAAATATGTGCAAAAGATTTTATCCATCTCATGTGATTTAGTTATCAGAACCTACTGCAGCAGCTGAAGCCCATAGTCTCCGAGGTTTCTCTCCCATTCCACACACAGCCTCCACATCATTAGGACAATTCAGATGAAAATTCTGTGGAGACCCAATATTGCTAGCAGATTGTACTTCCCTAGAAAATTTGACCCCCAAATTTGATTTATTTAACATATTTGCATTTTAATGGATTTCTGTGAAAGGGTAATCATCTCATCGAGATGTCCTGGACTGCTGTGATTCTTCGCAGTGATTCACACTCCTCAGCTCATTTGTATGTCTTTATTAATGTGCAGCATGAATATTCACACAGCGTTCACGCGCATATGGACCATCTTTACCTGAAATATGATACTTCAAAATGTGACACTGAGCATTTGGAATTTTGGTGACAGAAGTCGATCATATTTTTCATATTTTCACATTTCAAAATTCGATAAGTCAGGCCTCCAGTTTCAAAGCAACTACCACTCCTGCAGTACCCTATCCTTCTTGGCACTCTTTGCACGGGCGTTGACTCATTTAAAGACAATGCCCTGCTTCTTGAAAACACCCTTTGAAAGATACAGGCAAACCACTTAAAGAACCAGTTTCTTTCCCTTCAATGGGATGCAATGTTCCTAAGCAATCCTTGACTCTTCCAGTGAGGGTTGACAAGTGGTCATGATTTTGGTTCCTGTAATTAGTGTTTGCAACTTCAAAAGAATGTTCTGTACCAGTCTCTGCTACTTGATAGCATTGAGTTTTATCATTTGGCAAGCACAGGGAAGTCAAGAACATGAACAGAATATGAAAGATTGCAAGAGCCATGGTGGGGGAGAATATCCAGAGACATTGCCCCCCCCCCCCAGCAACAATACACAAAGGGGAAAAAACTAGCTACCTCTTGTAAAATTCATAAGCCCCTATCCCATGGACATATCCAGTATGCACCAAAGAAGGTCCCCAGTGTGTAGGGGACAGAAAGGAGGGAAATAGGGGTACTATCACAATATTTGCTCATACAATGTATCTAATTATTGATAATAAAGATAGTTTAAAAAAAAGAATATGGACCTGTCCACAAAGGCACCATAGATTGAAAGAATACATCACAGTCTATGTAAGGATAAAACTATAAAAAATGTTACTTGCGTGCTGGAGATTGCTCATCAGTTAAAGTCAATTGTTTGCAAAGCCTGACAAGCCTGGGGTTTGATTCCCCAGTACACATGTAAAGTCAGATGCACAAAGTGGCAAATGTAGGTGGAGTTTGTTTGCGGTGGCAAGAGGCCCTGGTGCACCCATTATCTGTTATCTGACTATCATCTATCTATCTATCTATCTATCTATCTATCTATCTATCATCATCTATCTGCCTTCCTTCCTTCCTTCCTTCCTTCCTTCCTTCCTTCCTTCCTTTCTTTCTTTCTTTTTCTTTCTTTCTCTTTCTTTCTTTCTCATCTATCTATCATCCCTCTGTCTCTCTCTGTCTCCCTACCTATCACCTCTCTGCTTGAAAATAATTAATAAATAAATTTTAGTTATATTAGTGTATTGTATGTTGATTTATTTCCTACAGTAGTTTTTTTCTGATATCTTTGTGTGCAATTCTATGACTGTAAACACATTTTGATTATCACCACAACTTTCAGTGGACAACTGGTGATAATCTTCAATGTCACTTTACATGCCATCTCAAGCTCTAAGGTCCACTACCTGTTCTCCAACACCATAGCTATATCCTTTCAATAATAGCATATAAGAGGAATCTCACTGTTTTCACTCAATATAATTAGCTTGAGATAGATTTATGGATTTTGTTCATTTTCATTACTAAGCATTCTCTTATATGGCTACACCACAGCTCATTCATTCAAATGTATTTTTATTGCACACCATTGTATTTGTAGGACATATTAAATATGTTGGAAATATCTTGGAAATTAGCCAGGTCACTACTTATTCACCGTGGCAAGTGGGCAAGTCTCTTTGAGTCTCAGTGTTTGCATAGTGAAGGGCATTCATATTCATTTCATAGAATTTTATGAAGAATTAAATACCATAAAAGTACATAAGGTGTCTTACACATAGTAAATAGTCAGATGGGTCTGTGTTCCCTCCCATATGTCAGTAAGTCAAGACAGCCTACTTTGCTAAGAAAAATCCATCTTCCTGAGTGTTAGGTGTGGAGATTCAGAATATTTGCTTTTTTAAATAATTAGTTTTGTTAGCTGATGGAAAATAATTTTCTATGCTGTTCCTGGTATATATCTTTGAATATTACAAATCCTCAAAGGCATGATTCAAAAATTGCAAAGCACTGGTGTGTAGGTTTTTCTAATACTTGATGGTCTTATGAAGCAAGTTCCTAGGGACAAGGAACTTAGTAAGGTTGTTTTAAAGATTAAAGATCACCAGCAGAACTGAGGACTCTCTGTACTGTGGTAATGATATATGGGAGGTACATACTTCCTCTCTTGCTCATCATGCAGTCATATCCAGCTGGAGAGAGAGAAGTAAAACTTATACATTGGGGGCTTCAATGGTTCAGACATCACTGGGAAAGCCTTCTGATGAGGCTGACTCTTATCATCTTTATTTTGCTTTTTACTGAACTCCATTACTTGTAAATGATTAGGTGTGATACCTGGAGCATAGCATATGGCTTTCTTATCAGTGTGCGCAAGAAGAGAAATTAAATTTCTAACCCTAAAGAGAAAAAATATGTGTTTATCCAAAATTCCCCATTTTTTTATTCATGTTATACTTGTAGCTTTAAAAGGATTGGGCTGTCCTCAGTTACCAGCATTTATGGTAAGAGCATTATCTTCAGGTGGGCTTGAGTGAGGTTGTGATGCAAGGAAGTCATTAAAGTTATGTGCTATTGATTCAGCCTTAACTCATGCTTTCTGGCTTTTACAACACTCATAAAAATTATCTTGATCTCAAACTTAACCTTAAAGAGTTCAACTGGATATCTATCAGATCGGGAAGCCCAGGCATGATTAAAATCAAGTGAACATAATTTATTATTCCCTGATAGAATGCATGTGATCATCATCTGGGTAGTTTAGTAAACCAGCAAGACAAGCAGCCAGCAGTGCCCTTATACAGGTTGGTACATTTCAAGTTGATAGCAATCAGTTGTCCTTTGTCTTTTTTTACATTTACATTTATATATTTCTTTTTTATTAACATATGTATTGTCAATAATTAGATACATTGTATAAGTAAGTCTTGTGATGGTACCTCCATTTCCCTCCTCCCTGTCCCCAACATGCTGGACCGGTCCATGGGATAGGGGGTTATGGATTATACAAGAGGGAGCCAGTTTTTTTTTTCTTTATGTGTTTTTGCTGAGGGGTGCAATAATGACTCTGCATATTCTCCCCCACCATGGCTCTTACAATCTTTTCACCCCCTCTTCTGCTCAGATCTCTGAGTTATGGTTGGTGAGTTTTAAGTCTGCTTTACTGTTGAGGTCTTAAGAGTCTCTGGATTTCTGCTTTGGGTTGTGTTGGGTATCCTCAGTGTCTGTCTCTAATATCCTTTCCCAGGTTATCTGACTTGCTCTGGAGGTAGGTCTCTTGCTCCTCTCACCACTTCCTCAAAGGTTTTGTCTGGGCTCCATATCATCAGTTATGAGTGGTTCATCTCCTGCCTGGATGTCAGCCATCATCCTATGTCTTGTTGGTAGAATTGGGTTATCCATGGTTCTTGCTGCATTGTGAAACATACAAACAGAATCTCCAACAGAGAGTGAGATCAGTATGGTTAAATGAGACAAAAATTATTAATTTGGCAAGATTCTAATGGGTGTAGCCTCTCTCTTGATCTCTGGTTATGGGGGTTCCACTTTGAAGCCAATGTTCTTGGTCTCATCTCCATAAGAGTTTACCAAGGATCACAGTTCTATTGAGTGGTTCCTTGCCACTGAGCGGATCTCTTAGCCAATAGCAAGCCATTGATTACCTACCCAAGTTCAGTGCCCAAATGAGCACTTCTTGGCTTGCTAGTCTCTACCATATAGCAGTGTCCTCAGCATTGTCATAACATCAGCCAATGTTGTATATCCGTGATCTCTGTTCTCCGAATATCATTGGCAAATTTCCCCTGACATCTCGTGTAATGTCTTCCAGCACTACACATGCTACCATCTGGGGACTGGTTACCATTCTGGATCAAGCACGGTCTCTCGGTATTGTGTGATGACAGTCTGTGGTATCTTCATCAATAGTCTTACCTTTTACCTGGGGCAGGTATTCAAGAGCTTTGACATAAGCCTATTTTGTTTTCAGTGTGGGAAGTAAGCAATGGCGGACAGGGAGTTACAGACCATAGCAATTTTTTTTGGGGTTAGGCTTCCTCTTACTCTATTCAGGGCCCCTCTTACCAGATGATGCCCACTGATTCCTCAAGAGCTTACTATATGAAAATAAGGATTTTATGGTATTGATTCATTATTGGCTTAGATTAGTGTATAAGTCCCCCTGCCCTCCCATTCCTACCCCCACAATTCCTTCCATTATATTTGTCAGTCTCTCAATTCACCTGTCAGATTTTCTTACTGTTCAAGCTTAACCTGATTAGGAACCTCATATGAGGAAGAATATGCAGTGCTTGGCTTTCTGTTCTTGTGTGAGGTCCCTAAGAATGATCTGCTCCATGTCTGTCCAATTTTTTCCTTTCTGCTCAGTACAATTCCATAGTGAATATGTACCACAACTTTGATATCTATTCATCCAGTGATGGGCATTTGAGTCGATTCCAATTTTTAGCTATTATGAATTGAGCAGCTATTAATATGATTAGGCAAATGTCTGTGTGCTGAGGCAAGGAATCTTAAGGGTGAATGACCAGTAAAGGGATAGCTGGGTCTATTGGTAGCTCTATATCCATCTTATTCAGGAGCCTCCACACTACTTTCCATAGTGGTTGTACAAGTTTGCAATCCCACCAGCAGTGAATGAAGGTTCCCCCGCCCCATCCTCACCAGCATCTATTGTTGTTGGATTTTTTAGTGATTGCCATTCTGACTGGAGTAAAGTGGAATCTCATTGTCATTTTGATTTGCATTTCCCTGATGATTAAGGATAATAAACACTTTCTTAAATGAGAATTGGTCATTTGTATTTCCTCCTCTATGAATTCTCTATTGAGATCAATGCCCCATTTTGTGAGAGGGCTGTTTGATTTTTTTATTATTTAATTTTTTTGAGTTCTTTGTAAGTTCTATATATTTGACCTCTATCCAAGTTATGGCTGGCAAATATTATCTCCCTGTCTGATGGTGGTCTGTTGGCTTTGAGTATGGTATGTTTGTCTGTACAGAAGCTTTCTGGGTTTGGGAGATAGTGCTTACCTCATAAGAATGAGGACCTGGGTTTGATCCCCAGTCTGTATGTACAAAAAAAAATCTGAGTATGGTGGTGCATGCCTGTAATCCCAGCACTGAGAAGGCAAAGACAGAAGGATCCTTGGGGCTGTCTGGCAAGCCAGCCTAACCAGTATGCTCTAGGCCAATGAGAGATCCAGTCTCAAAAAAAAAAAATAAAGGAGATGATATTCCTTAGAACGATACCAAAGGAACAACAACAAATGTAGTCAGTTTCCTATAATTGGACTTAATAACACTCTTAACATGTTGAATTTGAAGAGCAATGGTGACTGTTATATACTGAATTGTCTCTGTTCCAATCCATGTTAAATCTCTTATCTCCAACTCAACTCTATCTAGAGACAAGGCCTTCAGTGAAGCCATTGAGATCAAATGAAGAAATAATCATGAGACACTAACCACATGGAATGATATCCCAGCAGAAGGGGGGATCACTGGAATCCCCCTCTGTGTGCAGGCACAGAGGAAAGGCCATGTGAAGACGCTGTTTAAAGGTAGCTATTTGCAGACCAAGAAGAGAAGCCCCAGAGAAATCAGCCCTATGGCACCTCGATCTCATACTCATCACTGTGGGAAAATAAGCTTCTATCTGTAAAGCCACCCAGTCTGTGACATTTTGTTAGGGAAGCATGAGCAGATGGATGCAGACTCCTGTCCTCAATCCTTTCTTAATCTTCCTGGATCAGTGACCAAGTGTGAGTATCAACTATTACAGGGACATCAAAGCATCAGCCTTTTCTTCAGGTCCAGCAAACACAAAAGTGAAATTTTAGTATCTCTCAAGACTAACATCTTCCAAAAGAATGTCTTGATACTTCTGAGGATTATAAATAGATTATGTTTAAATGTCTACAGAGTTGAGGGACAGTCAGTCCATGCCTCTGGGATGCATGATGGAATAGCCAAATGGATTTTGCCTGTTCTGCTCCAGACTTGCTTTGTCTGAAATGCCAACATTTAGGGATCTGCTTCTCTGAGGTTAACAAGTCTTAAAATTAAACCTTCAAATATACCAGTGGCAGCCTCTTTGTAACCTTAGATATAAGGGTATGTTTGTAGGGGCTATCTCATCTATGTCATTCAACCTAAAGCTCATCATTATTACACTTTTTAGGCAAACTAATTTTTGCCATATAAAGTCATGAAGCTAAATGTTTATCTTTATGTGAATCAGGTCAGCATGGAAAGATGCAGTGTGTTACAGCAAAAGAACATCCTGGCTTAGAGTCAGCCTAGATTTACAACATGCCTCCAGTCATTTCTTACATGCAACCATTTAGACAAAGTTCAGGATAAGAGGAACAGATGGTCTTAAAAGAATGAAATAGTTGATTATGTTAAAACAACTATCTCAGTGAGAAAAAAAAAAAGACTGGGTAGAAGAGATCAGGGAATAGAAAATCAAGGCTCTCTTCCTTGCTCTGGAGCTATGTGACCTCAGACAGTTGATCACTTGGGTTTGGGTTTCATTGTCTAAGATGAATGGGATTCAAAGAGCAGAACCAAGGGGATGGGATTCAAATAGCAGATCACTTCTGACTCCTCTCCCCTGTGAGAATGATAATGGACTCAGGAATAACAGGCCTCCTCCATGCTCTGCCTGTTTTGCTCATCATCTGCTTCAGGGGAGGTATTGTGTCAGGAGCAATGTGAAGATGGGAAAACTGTAACTGTTTCAGTAGACTTTTCAATGAAATTTCAGGTGATTTTTTGAGAATACTAGTCTAGTGAGGGTACAAAAACTCTGGCTTGATTTTTCTATTCATTTACGGGAATCATTGAACTTGAATAGGTGATTAAATTATTTGGCCTTCCTACCACAATCATTCAGAATTTACAACTACTAGCAAAATAATTTTTGGTTAAAGAAAGAAAACATTTTAATTGGTAGATATTAAGTTATAAAAATGTTATCAGTGAAACTGTTAATATTTATGTACTGTGTCACTGTAAACAAAATAATTTTGAAATAAAGTTGGGGAAAGTATTTCTAAGAGAAATATATCACTGTACATTGTTTTGTTTGATTTTCTGATTAGTATTTTATTAAACTGGTATTCCTGATCATTTTGCATTATTATATCCTGCCATTATTATCGACAATGATTCAATGTGTAATGAGTAACATCTTCAATCTAATATAATGAATAAGAATTAAATATTTGAGTTTGTTTTGCATTCATTAATAACTTGCTTTAATACTTCTTTTGACTCATAGATCTCCAATAAAAATAGAACATGAATCATAAGATCTTAATTAACTTCATAAACCAGAGTAACTTGAGGAACTATGGCTTCTGCTAGTAGAAACCCTCCATATTTTTTGTCAGAACTCTTAAATTAGTAATCAGAACATGTTATTTTCCTTGATGGTTTGACAGGGGTCATTATTATAAAATCTCAGTTATTGTTTTTCATTACTATAATGGCAAGGAATAGTGGATTCACCTTTTTTTCTTGTTGTTGTGCATGCATGTATGTGTTCATGTGCGTGTGTGTGTGTGTGTGTGTGTGTGTGTGTGTGTGTGTGTGTGTGGTGCAAGCCTGCTTGCGTGGGTGCCATGGCACATGTGTAGCCATAGAGCAACTTTTGGGTTTTGATCCTCACCTTCCACCTTCAAAGGGAAGGTCTCTTTTTTGGTGTCCACTGGTCCTTCTAACTCGCTGGTCCTTGAGCTCCTGGGAAGTTTTCTTGTCTTCCCCTCTCATCTCACTGTTAAGATTACAGAAGCCTACAACACCTTTTGGCTTTTACATGGGCTCTTTGGAACAGAACTTGGGTATTCATACTTGCAAAGTCAGTGTTTTACCTATCAAGCCACCACTCCCCCCAGCCATGAGACTGATTTTTACAAAGCTAAGATAAATTCTGAACATTTGTGAAAAGTGCCTGAAATGTGTTTATTTTCTCCAAACAACTGTGATAGTGACATTAGTGACTACTATTTGTCAGAAACACAGGGAGGCATTTCTCGAGTACCTCTGATCCTCCAGTCTCCTGAGGTGATGTAACAACAATCTCATTTGGTTTCTATTACAAAAACTGGTGTGCAAAATCCTCCTCCTAAAACTCCTCCCCTTGTAGTGGGAGAGGGGAAAGACTGAGAACAAACTCTAAGAACAACTAAATAAGAAGGATGACCGGATGAAATTCAATACCTTGTGTGCCAAACTGAAAAATTAATTTGAAATAAATTAATTAAACTACTCCTCCTAAGTAAACTTCTAGTGAGTACAGAGACTGGTTATAAATTACTCAAGGTTGGGATTTCTTTACACTTAATCCCAAACTTTAAAGATGTTAAACTAATAGTTGATTTTGGTCCAGATATGAACATAAGTCTTTCTGAGTATGGTTTCTGTTATGTTTTTTAAAAAATATTTTATTTATTTATTTCCAATGAGGGAGGGAGGTTGGGAGAGAGAGAGAGAGAAAGAGAGAGAGAGAGAGAGAGAGAGAGAGAGAGAGAGAGAGAGAGAGAGAGAGAGAGGGAGGGAGGGAGAGAATATGCACGGGCATACCAGGGCTTCTAGCCTCTGCAAACAAACTCCAGATGCATACACCATTTTGTGCAACTGGCTTTACATGGGTACTGGAGAATCAAACCCTGGTCATTAGGCTTTCAAGGCAAGTACTTTAACCTCTGAGCCATTTCCCTAGTACAAGAAATGACAAGCAAACTAGTGCTGACTGCCATTTTTGTTTTTGACAAAAGACAAAAGACTTGCTCTGTCATCACTTTAGTTTGTCCCCGTGTTCCACATCACTAGTAACCACCCCCTATTTCTCAAATATTATCAGGATTTGTTTGTTTAGTTTAGAATACTCCTCACTGCTCAGAGTACAGAATATGACCTTCAAGTAACTTCAAGGAACATGAAGCTATAAAGATAGTTGAGCAGGCATGCTTCCATTTGGGTCAATGAATACACTGCTGATCCAACAATGACAGGGTCATGCTGGTGTCCTGAAGGATAACAGCCACGGTGATGATCAGTGATTTTCATGAATGGCCTAGGCTCTGTATTACATTTTGGTAAAGCAGGCAACTATCCACATTTCAGGATGGTGGAGAAACTGAGAACTTAAGATGACATGGCCAGTATGTGATATCATGCTTCTACAGAGCAAGGAATACAGCTCACGTTGGTAACTCCCCAGTCTTCAGGCTACAGTATACTTCCTTGTCACACTTCTAGGTCCATTTCTTAAAAATCATTTGAATTTAATTCTTTGGAGACCTGACTACCTGGAAATGTCTGCTGGCATGATGGATCCATAGATTCATACCCAACAAAACAATGTCTATTTTAATGATTAAAACATATGGCAAATAATCCAATATTTATAGCCTTGGAAAAAGACCAGGCAATGATTAATCTTAGTTTCTCAGTTGGATTCAATGATGAGGAAGAAAACCTAGGACTCACTCCGATGAGGTAATCTCCAAAACTAATTATGTTTTCTAATTCAAAATTTCCTGAGGCTTTAATATTTATGAGGCATTTTGTAAACAGAAGCCTTTCAGTGTCTTTGCACAGTTAAGATTCATAAACTGAATTTTACAGATGAGCAAACAGACTCAGAGAAGCTAGATAATTGTCAGGTATACACAATGAATATGACCAGCATGTCCCAATTAACATTGGCTAACTTAATAATTAAAATTTTTATTTTAATATGGAAGAATTCAGCTTCTGACACATTAACTATTTCCCAGCCTTACTATTTTATAAATTACTTTGAGTTTTTAAAGGGCTAAGCCCACTAATTTCACATATGTATCTTCAGTGAAAAATAGTTACACTAATAATAATATATGCCTTGCTGTTGTAATTGTTGAAAGTGAAAATTTAAGATAATGCAAATATAGAAGAGAATAAATTACCACACCGTTACAGAGCAACTGACTTCAATGACATCTCAGTGGTTCCAGCTGTAAATAAGAACCACTTATCTAGGTCAGCAACATCCGGCCTTTGAGAAAAACCTCGTATTGCAGCTGTAACATCATGGAAAATACTCAAATTGCCACTGTAGCTGTTTCTCTTTGCTCTCTGGAGGAGGCAGCCATCTCCGAATGAAGCATGGGAAATCATCCCAGTGCAAATGTCTATACGGTGTCAATAATGAGAGGTCCAGGGTGTGATCCCCAATGCTCTAGCTCTTTCAAATTTCTCTCTCTTGATGTCATGTATTTGGTTTTTATGATCATGTTCATAGCTAAGTAAGGGACAAAATACCACCTCTTAGAAGAAAATTTCATTCAAGCTCTCTCAGTAATAACATATTTGTTATATGGAAGCCTGTGGAGAGATTAATCTTGAGAAGCAACATGATGATCTCTTCTATCTGGTATTTTCAATATCTCCTCTCTGAGGACACTTATAAACCATATGGACAAGGATATCTCTTCCCATGCTGGTCCTTACTAGAGTACATAGTATTACTGTTTCTTACTAGAGTACATAGTATTGGTTTGGAGAGGAGGGGAATATTGTAATTAGTGACCTTCCTGAGGTCTGTATGCCTCAGCAGTATCATGAAGAAATATAATGGGGGTGTGAGTGAATGTTAAATTGGACACATCTATAAGTAATATGAATTACTGTAAGGCAGAAAATAGATATACATTTCATATTTTTCTTATATACTATTCACCTGGATAAGAATGAGATAGGGAGAGTTCAAGACAGTACAATAATTTGTAAAGAAAGTCTGATTATTGTAATATATTTGTAAGCAGGATATAATTATGAATTAAATTACACTGAGAATTTAGTCTGGATCCCAAAGTATTAAATGTTAGTAGTTCTGTTTTTAATCTAGAAAAGTCAAAAACTTAATGAAAATTGACTCAGGATTTCTAAGAATTTTTTGCAGTTGAAAATATACACTTTGGGGAAAAATTAGCTTAAATGTTTAAATAGAAAATCAAATAGAAAAAAATTCACTGATTAAATGCCTTCATTTGGCCAGGTAATTTACATATTCTCTTTAAATTGCTCAAATTAGCTCAGAGTGAAGAAAATGAGTTCATTTTATCCTGGAAGAAGCTCAGGTGTGAGGAAGCAGGCTAGGGGTATGCAAATCATTGTCTCTTATCTCTCTTGAACATTTTTTTGAATATCCAGTCTGCTTAAATATTCATGGGAAGTAAATTTCATGTTGATGTCCTTATTATAAGTGAAGATTCACTATAAATTTTGAATTTAAGCATTGGGTGGTTAGTCAACACTCAACAGCACTCTTTGACTATCTAAAGTGGAAAAGTAATGGGGGGATAATATTAGAATTCTGAAGGGGGAAAATGATGATATTCCTGAGAACAGCACCTAAAGGAGACTATGGAATGTCCACAA
Source organism: Zapus hudsonius (assembly GCA_004024765.1). Classification (NCBI taxonomy): domain Eukaryota; kingdom Metazoa; phylum Chordata; class Mammalia; order Rodentia; family Dipodidae; genus Zapus; species Zapus hudsonius. Next base: position 28,115 of record PVHP010007184.1, read on the forward strand.
TGCCACAAGAACATTGGTTAACCCGGAGTCATTCTATCAGCCACAAAAGGAGGTAACATGATAGATTTTGCACCAACTTAAGGTATTTTAAATGTACTTGTGCTCATAAACTAATTTTTAAAGAATTTAAACCCTGTAAAGGAGCTCATTATGTGCCCAATATAATTATTTAATCTTTATATGCACCTTGTTAAGTAAGTTCTGGAATGTATCTTTTGTAGTGATGAAACTAAGGGTGCCTAGTGAGGTCAAGCATCCGGTCCAGGTTTACAGAGCCTGTCATGGAGGAGATGTCATTGGATCTTAGGCACTCCCAGAGTTCCTGCGACCTGATGTCTTCTCCCTCAGTGTAGCCATTGCAGCATATAGGCTGTTGACCCCATTCGGGACTCTGAAGATGGTGATTTCCTAATCCTGGACTAATTTATCATGTGAGATCATTTCCACAATTTTTTTGGCAAGGGAGAAAGTTCATTAATTTATTCAAAAGACATTACTGAAAACCTACATGTCATATGCTTCTTGTGCTAGACATGGAAGGGGGGGATCAGGACATGGGCTGTAATTGTTACCTGTTCAATACTAAGTACTCATTATGCACCAATGGTGCATTGTTGCCTATTTTAATTTTGAAAATAATGCACATTTCCATTTGCTGGAACAAATGATCTATCCTAACAATTTAGATCATTCTTCAAGAAATTCAACTAAGTGGGAAGGTTTGTGGAATTTCTATTTAGGATCTGAGGAACAGTTTAAATCTCATGCCAGCCTTATAACGATTTTCTGAATGAAGACTGAAACTATGTATCTTTTTAGTAACTACATTTTCATAAAGTGGAAAGCCACTCTTGTCCATTTAGACACAATTTATACCCACTGGTCAAAATAGCCTGTCATACACACCCCTGAGTGTGATCTACAAGCACACTTTTCAATAATTAGTTGCTAAGTGATATTTGTGATAATGTGGGGATATATCTAATACCTAGTCAACATCAAGAAAAATCACCCTGCTATTACTGCCCCACTCCTAATTTAATCTGCTTTTTAACACAGATGATAAAGGGCCACTTGTGAAAACCATCAAGGTACAAGCCATTAAAATGAATTAACACTCTCAAAAACTGGTAAGGTAATTCCACGTTTTAATGAAAAGGGCAGCCCTCTAAGAATATTTTCCTTCCCTGGCCTTAGGCACATGCCTCTTTTCTGGTTTACCTGTGGACAGTGTGTGTAGTCAGCTCAGCCCCCACCTCAACCCCTTGGAGAGTGTTGCCTAAGCTTGCAGGTAGGGGACTGGGTCTTGGCATACACACAGTTCTATAGCTACTTACAAACCCATGCATACACGTGCATATCACGTTTGGGTGGGTGTATTTTGTATGCTTGTGCGGTGCCTCTGAGCGTTGGTTGTTGGTAGCCCTCTCCTTTCACCTGACCTCCAAGACATTGCTGCTACAGTTCCCTGAACTTCAGGGGGAATAAGGACCAGAGGCAAATTGCCCTTTTGCCTTCCCTGATGGCTGGTGCCCCGGGTTCCCCAGAATCTGCAATGACTCACCTCACAAGCAGCTAATGAAAGGAGCCTGAGATGAGCAAGGGGGTGCATGCAACAAGGAAGGCGCCTGTTTCTGGCACTACCAGTGAGCTCTGATTCTGTGGTTTTGCATACAATGCCCTAGGAAATTGGAGGGGAGGCAAAGACCATCAGAATCTAAAATCCTCTGAGATCCTTCTGGTTGGAAGCCACTGCTCCTCTGGTGTCCTGTGCAGAGGTCACTGAATCCCAGCAGCGAGGCTCGGCTAAAGCAGTGGCTGCTGCTGGCCGCGCCACCCCGGGGCGAGCACTTTGCGCTTCGGTGGGCTTTGCGCTCGGAAGACGTACCCATCTTTCTAAGGCTGTGCGGGGATTTCTTCAACAGCCCAGCTGGTGCCTCCAGAGGGAATTTCGAGAATCCCCATCTCCAGTGCCTCCCCTCCCCTGGCGATTTTGCTGGCTCCAGCTCCAGCGGCGTCTTTCCTCCTCCGAGGGGTCCAGGTGCCCGCGTCCATCCCGCCCACGGCGCCCTGACGGATGCTCGGGCGCCAGGGTGCCCGTCTCCGGGGACTCCCCGCCCTTCCGCGCGACCCCGCGCCCGGGCGGGCGGCGCTTGCGGCGGGCACGGGGCGGGCAGGGGAGCGGGGGAGACTCGTCCGGGGGTAGCCGCCTCCGAAGCCCGTGTGCCTCCGCCTCTGCCTCCTTCCAGCGCCTGGCAGACCTCCTCCTCCACGTCCTCCGCCTCGGCCTCCCGCCGCCCGCCGCCGCGCGTCCCCACCCCCGGTGGCTGAGCCTCGGAGGGCTCGGGAGGCGTGCATGCCCCGGCTGCCCGCGGCGCTCACCAGCAGCATGCTCTATTTCCAGATGGTGATCATGGCAGGGACGGTGATGCTGGCTTACTACTTCGAATACACCGACACGTTCACCGTGAACGTGCAGGGTTTCTTCTGCCACGACAGCGCCTACCGCAAGCCCTACCCGGGCCCGGAGGACAGCAGCGCGGTGCCCCCGGTGCTCCTCTACTCGCTGGCCGCCGGAGTCCCCGTGCTCGTGGTAAGCACCCTCCCCACCCCAACCCCGGGCGGGGAGCCGCAGCCTTGGCCATCTAAGTTCCTTCAAGTTGGTGGGCAGCCCCTTCCCCAGAGGACATTCTTCGAGGAGGTCAGGATGGGTGCCAGGGAGCCCCTGCCGCCCACGCACCCGCACCCCCTGCTGAGCCCGCAGATAGGGAACTGCAGGTGCTGGGTGGGTGTAGGGGTGGGAAGGGAGGGAGCCTTTGGGGGCGAACCTGGACTTGATTCTTTCTGGGGATCTGCTTTTGCTAATGCCTGCTCTCTGATTGAATGAGTGGGCCTGGAAGAGAAGCCTGGGGAATGGAGGTGGGGTGTCCCTTCTTCGCTGGAATGTGGAAGGGGCAACATTCCTGTTTTGCCCTCTTCCTTCCCTGGCCATGAAAGGGCCATGTGGGCTAAGCCAGGGAGAAAACAGGAGTGCAAAGATGCATTGGAGAATTTATAAATGGAGGGGACTGAGCAACAGTGTTTTGCTGAAAAGAGAACCTGAGCCTAAATCACAAGAGCAACCTAGATTGATTTAAAGGCTCCCTGGGTGGCTTCAGGTCTTGTCTTTTCTTAGCTGAGAACTTGGCCATTTGGATGTGTGTGTGTGTGTGTGTGTGTGTGTGTGTGTGTGTGTGTGTGTGTGAGAGAGAGAGAGAGAGAGAGAGAGAGAGAGAGAGAGAGAGAGAGAGAGAGAGAGAGAGAGATACAGAGAGAGAGATACAGAGAGAGACAGGGAGAGAATGACCACACACACACTTACACACACATCTGAAGATTAGGCTAATTATCACATCATAATTTACATATGTGAGCACAATGCAGTTATTTGTAGTTATTTGAGGTGGGAGGTGTTTCTCTAGAGAACCAGCCTCATCATGATTCCTTTATACTGACAAAGTATGAGGTTCCCTTCCTAAGAAATTCCAACTCCCTCCTCCCTTCTCCCTCCCTCCCTTTCTCTCTCCCTCCCTTCAGGTAACAAATTGGAAAAATTAGAAAATGAGGAGAAGGAAAGTGAATTTCCACTTTCCACAGTTAAATTTATAACCTGCTGTTCTGAATATTAGGAATGCATATTGTATCCATTAGGCTTTGGTGTTCATGTGTTCTTTACAGTGTAATGATTTCATAATTTGCTAAATAATGAAAGTTCTTCATACACAGAAGCAGAATCCAGTGCTTGAGCCCAGTAAATTTTTGATAGAGTCAAAGTTACTTTGTTTCTCACACCTTCTGTGATAAGCTGACTTCAACTTGAGCTTTTGTTCCTTGGTTGGAAATTTGTTACACCTTGTCCCAGAGAAAAACAACAACCCTGTCATTCAATGGATTTGTGAAAATGTATCAGACATTCCCAGCCCAGCCGGCTTCATGTCTGAGCTGTCTCTGCTCTTTTCGGAAAATCGGTTTTGCTGGTCCATTTCTTCTGGCTTTGCTGACTGTTCAGCTCCAGGGTTCCTGAGCACAAGTTTTTGAGGAGACTAAATTGCTCAGAGATTTTCTTTTCTCAATGATATTTTAAAGGAAAAGAAGCAATTGCTTTTGGATCATTGCCACCACTGGGTGTCTTCTTTCAAGGAGATGGCACTTTCTTTCCCCATCTGAACCATACATGTTGGCAGGTGCCAGTTAGAGACAAGATCACTTTGGTTCTAGATGTTGATGCTTAACCATCCAGGGGGCACCTAGGAAGGAGAAATTAATTACTCACTACTGAGGGTTACTCTCTGCTTGTTTCTGAGATATTGTGCCACATGTTTTCAGAACAGCCCTCCCAGAAGATACAGTTTCCAGCAAACATTTGAGGAAACCGTGGTTCAGATAATAAGACTCAAAACAGTTGAAAACCAAGCGAAAGATGTGTAAGGTGTGCATTTCCAGGGGAGTGATACTAATGATGCCACTGTTTCCAAAGAGTACTTTGTCTGAAAAATGGCGCTGTTTAGGAGAACATTGAGGAGCTTAATGCAGAGACTGTTAAAGGGAAACTCTGGCTTGGTTTGCACTGTTGACCTTCAGCTCTTAGTTCCAAATGGATGGATTGAGAGTCAATTTGAAGAGAAGGGAGTTTGGGGTTCGTTGAATGTCTTTGGTGCTCACCTTTGGAAAGGAATAGGTCCTTCTGTCATCATGTGAAGAGTTGAAAGAGTAATGGCAATTCTGTCTCTCCATTCTTCTCAAGAACACTGTCTTAGGACACTTCTCAGGAAAATACTGCTCATCATGTTCACAGTACCCAATCACAGTGGGACAATTCTTTGTGGATACTCTGATAAGTTTTTGATGAACCTTATACCATTGATAACCATTGATATTATCTCTGAAAATCATGATTAGTATTATTACATAACATTTGGTCAAACAGAAGTTTAGGAAAATTAAGTAATGTACCCAAGGAACAGGGCTAAAACACTGCTCAGCATTTTAAGCTTAGTTTATAAAACTTCCAAGTCTGCTTTTTCTATTATGTTGTGTGATTTCAGTTTGCTCATAAATCATAAATTATTCTTCTAATTAAGTGTTTCACCCATAGAGCATATTCAATCTTATCTTCCACTTATTTTATTGTGGCCATAAAGGTGCATATGTATATGTGAGTATGTATATTATATATGTGTATATATTTAACTTTTTAAAAATATTTCCAACTTTGAGGATAATTATGAAAAGTAACCCTCCTCAATTGTACAGTCTGTGATTTTCCTACTTGTTATCTATCCGAAAATTATAATGCCTTTTCAATTTTTAAAAATTTAAAATTTCATTTTATAAAAGGTTAAACTCTACATCTCCTCACCCCCTGAACTTTATTAATTAATTTATTCATTGAGCTGCTGTGGCTCTTGACACCCTTAGTCCAGGCTGGCCTGGAACTTGAGATTTTCCCTGCCTGTATCTCCTTAGTGTTGAGATTAAAGGCATGAGCCAACTTGCCTGGGTGAATTTTATCTCTTTTCTATAGAGTTGACTTGGAGCTTAGTTGGGAGTGTATTGAATTTGGATTCAAATCCAGTGTAACTCTGCTGCAGGGTAGAGTTGGGACCTCTACATGCTGTGTAACCTTGAACAGTTTATCTAAGCTCTAAGGCCTCAGCTCTCTTAGTCATCGTTTTGAATATTAAACTAGTTATAATATGTAAATAACCTTCTTGTCCCATAATGGATACTGTATAATAGGTCTTTATATCATTAACATTTTTATTGTAGTTTTACTTTTTGTCTGGTGCTGGAATCATACTCAGAGGCATGTTAGGCAAGCACTCTACCCCCTGTACCGTGTTCTTAGTCCAGCATTATTCATAACGACATAACAGTCAGTAAATGTTTCATGAATACCTATGTCCTAAACATGTTATCTGGCAGAATAGCGGTTATAAAGACAATTTCACAAGTAAACCATTGTCACAAATTTTATGGAGTTTACAGCCTAATTTGAGAAATTAGGCAAACACAGAGGATAATATAATATCATGAAAACATCTGTATGCATAGATGGGTGTGGTGGTGCTCACTTGTAATCCTAGCACTCAGAGGCTGATGAAGGGGATCATGGGTGCTCAGCCAGGCTGGGTTATACAGTGAGTCCAAGGAATCAAGGGGGAGGAATATAACTCTGTGTACAAGGCTTTGGGTTCAGTCCCCAACACTGTAAATAAAACAAATAAACAAATGTGTGTGTGTGTGTGTGTGTGTGTGTGTGTGTGTGTGTGTGTGTGTGTGTGTACCTCAAACACTTCTGGTGTTTCACAGAAGGACAATACCATTTTTCTTTGGAGCAGTGAAGAAAGACTCCATAGAAACGTAAGCACTTGAGAAATGCTTTCCTGAGATCAAACCCATAGCCTTTCAGGCACCCTAGGGAAGCCCTGTACTACTTCAGCTGGGCCACAAAAGACAGGTTAAAATGGCAGTTCAGTGAGAACATCACCAGCCTTGTAAACAAACCCATGAAGACAGAAATGCAGACTGTGTTCCTCAAGCAGCAATCAGCTCATCTCGCTTCTGAGATTGCTGTTTGGGGGGAAATATGGCACCTGGTTGCACATGAAGGCCGCAGTTCCATCTTTGAGGTGTAGAATCCCGCCCAGTGTCTCTTCATTTGTCAGAACGTGAGGAGGGGGCATAGTTACTAGGTGCTGTTTCTGGACTCTTGGGGGCTGGAGTAGGTATAGGAATTTTCTATTATCAAAATATCCACTTCAGACCATTTTGAAGTGTATCCAAAGTATTGTATAATATTATTTAAATTATTTTTTCAAGGAAAAAACACAATTTGAGCTGTGTTGTGTGGTCTTTAAGTACTATGTGATATTTGATCTGTAGAGTATTTGTCAAAGCACACAGGTGCAAATTTAATCCCGGACCTTGACCTTTGGTTTTCATTGATTAAAAGAACCAGTGATGACAATGGTTTTACTCTACACATTTGGATTCCATGGTAGGACCTATGCTTTAGATTTCAGAGCAACAGTGATTTGAAGGAGATGAAGCTAGACCATCCCTCCACCTTCATGGAACCAGAATCAAGACAAATAAAAACAAAATAACAAAACAAGTAACAACAACAATAAATACTCAGTGCCAATGAAAGTGGTTTCTGATACCAGGAAGGACAAGTTGAAGGCTTTGCCTAAGAAATCTCAGAAATTCTTTATGTCCAGTCCAGGAAGGGGCCCCTGGACCCTGAGACTAAGTTTTGAGGGATGTAATTACTGCTGTTATTCCATGACTGTCAGCATCACTGACACCAGAAAAACATTCATATCCAAAGCTTCACTTCAGACCTTCCTTCACTGAAACTTTGTCTTAGAATACCACTCCTGGGGTGTGACTGAGAAGACACAGACCAGACATCCATGTCAGACGAGACTGAAATCTTATCTTAGTTCCTCTCTCAGCCATCTGCATGAACCAATGACTTCTTATTTATAAACTGGGGATAAAAGCACCTGCCACTTAGGGAATCAGTACATCCCATCTTCTTGGGTTGAAGCCCAGGTCTGTTGTTTTCTAACTGTAGGATCTTGAGCCAGTTAATCTTGCTGTGCCTCCATTTCTTCAACTGTAAGGTGGGGATGATATGAATATTGGCCTGACATGGTTATTATGACCATGAGATTAGATGTAAATATCAGAGTCATGGCCATCTATAAGCTCCAGCTACTGTGACCCCCCTTCCTAGGTTGGGATGACAGTCAAGAGAAACTACATAAGCATCCACCTAAATACCATGTGGGTTTTTGTGGATTCCCAGCTGGAAAAACACTAGGAGCCACAGAAGTCACTGAGTGCAATTCTCCTGTCACAAATTTGGCAGGTCTAAATAGTAACCAAAATGAAGAAATCTGAACTCTGCTCTTAATTAAAATCAAGCTAATGATCCCTACCTTTGATGACTCCTCCATTTCTTGACATGGGCCAATGCTAGCTAATATGCGTTATCCATTTTAGATGCACAGGCCTATGGTAGCTACATTTTATACATTACTTCATTTAAGGCTTCCTGATTGCATGTTATTCAACTATAAGTAGTCATTCATTCCATTTTCTCAATGTGATATGAAAAGCTTAGACCATTATACTAGACATAAATTGTGAAAAATCATGAAACAGGTGGGCTGGTATGATGGCTCAGTGTTTAAGGCATGTACCTGCTAAGCCTGTTGTAGAAATACTCAGTGACAAACAGACAAAGCCTTTGCAGCAAGAAGAGAGGGGAGTTTAATTTTACACCAGGTCCTGGGGGTGTCCAAGCTTAGAGGAGTCTTGGCCCCAACCCCAGTTACAAAGAGATTTTATAGTAGGGCACAGAGATGTGTACGTGACATTAGACATGTAAATTACAAATACCTAGCAGCTCACACATTTACAGTGGGTTGCAGGAAGTTCAGAGAATCCTCCCCAGGTATCCTTGGGCCTCATCTTTTCCTAACTTCCTTATCATAGTTAAAGCAAATCCTTCTTTTGTCTCACAGAACTTCAAAGCTCTGGTAGTTTCTCACCTCATGCTATACTGGCCATCTGAGGCCAACAAATGTCTGCAGAATGTAACAATGAATTGGGGGGGGGCATTGAGCTCATGCTCATTTTGCTATAATAAGCCTAATGATCTGGGTTTGATTCCCCAGTACCCATGTAACTAACCCAAATATACAAAGTGGTCCATGCATCTGGAGTTCATCTGTAGTGGCTAGAAGCCCTGGCATACCCATACACATTCACACACACTCTCTGTGTCTGTATCTCTCTGTTTGCAAATAAATAAAATATAAGAAGAAAAGAAAAGAATGAAGGCCACTTGGATGTAGGTGTTAGCTGACACATCCAGAGTGTTTTGGTGACAGAGCCTTTCCCTAAACAATGCATTCTGTTATTTGTTAAATCTCTTTATTCCAATGGGTTCACCAGTCTCTCAGGATTGTTAGCCATAGTCTTTCAATCACAGAATGTCAAAAATTTCTCAACTCTTTTCCTGGATTTCTATTGTAGATAATGGTCTCAATGTGTGGTGGAGGAAATTGTCTTGTTTCCTGTTAAGCTTGCAAATGTTGCAGAGAGGTGGGTGGCAGCAGCAGAGGGGGTTCTGAGTTCTGTTGTTCTGAATCTCATTTAAACGCCTCTGATCCCAGCAGCACACATTGCCTTGGGCTACAGGCACGCACATCCATGTGGACGCACTCTCTGGTTCTAGATTTGCAAACTGTGGTTCATGGGGTGGTGAAACTCTCTCTCAAAGGCCTGGTTCTTATAATGAAAAACATTAGATTTTGTGTTGCCATGAATGCAAGGAAATTGTATGTAAAATGTATGCATATTAAATAATGGCCTTTATTAAAATCAGACTGTCAACCAGACATGGTGGTATGCACCTTTAATCCCAGCACATGGGAGGCAGAAGTAGAAGAATCGCCATGAGTTTGAGGCCAACCTGAGACTACATAGTGAATTCTAGGCTAACAAAGTCTAGAGCAAGACCTTACCTCTAAAACAAAACAAACAAAAATATCCAATTGTCAAAGATATCTAAGATTCCTAAATGAGGTACTCTGGGGGATGATGAGTCCGTTTGAACTCCTCCTGAGGTCTTTTAGTAATTCCTTTTTCTTGGATATTTTTTATTCATATTCATTCTTTCACATTCATCTCTTTTTCTTAGCTTCCCTTTTCCCCCTTCCTCTTTTTTGAAAGATTTCTTTTCATTTATCTTTTCCCATTTATGTGTGCTGATAAGGAAATGCTGAGGGGAACACCAAGATCCAGGCAGCAGAACAGCAGCTGGTTTTTCCTTCTTCCTGACCCCCCTCTCATTTGTTCATTCTTCTCACTCACCATCCTCTCTCCTCCACCAGTCTTTGCTCCTTATCTTTGTAACTTCTCTCAGATGGTTGTTATCTTATTAAAAAAATCGACATACTATTTGAGACAATAACATCACTTCTTGCAAACAAGAAAGGCATAAAAACATGAGCCCCTACATAACACGGGTTGTGTAGTCGCCTGGTCATTGGAAGAGGTGTAGAAAATGCACATAACTTTCATACTTTTCTGATAATGTCCTTCTAGCTAATAATTATAAACTATTACTGTAATGTCCACTGCTTGGGCTTCTAAAAGGAATAAGGCATACTTCTTGTCCTTCAAGATAATATGCCTAGAATGACATCTCCAAGCATTCGTTTTCTTATCTATAATAGTGATATAAGAATATTTAACATACCTTATAAGAATTCAAAATGCATATGAGGTACGTGTTCGATAAGTGATGGCTGTTACTTTTACATAAGTGCCCAAATTTTTATTGATAGCACCAAGTAAAATGACATCATGTGCACCTCCTCATAGTTTTTGTTGAATGAATGAGGTAAGCCATTTACTGTTCACAGTGATCCGTTTAGATAGAACATGTAGCCATTCGCTCCACTTGGTGAATGATGCATCTGGACTGTGAACCTATTAATTCAAGTCCAGTGCTCCGTTGGCTACATACAGTTGCCCGCTAATTTGATTCACAGCATAAATGATAGCACTCCTAGGAGGCAGAAGAGAGGTAGAGCTTAGTGATGTAATGTCAGTGTGCTCTTCTCAGTATCCACATGCCTCTTAATGTAGAATTCAATCATAAAAACATAGAAAAAAATTGGAAAGGGGAATGCTTAAAGGTAACACTTCCTCGATACTTAATACCATGGTGATAGTAATATGACCCAATTTCCTAGATCAATCTTTTCATTCATCCAGGTCTGATGTTAAAGTTGTGACCTTAACCTGTAGTTAGGGAGAGCCATTTAAAAGGCCATGGAAACTCACATGGAATATGATTTTGATGAAAGATATTTTAAAATATGTGAAATGGAGCTCTATATTCAGTACTATTTAAACTATTTCCGAGAATGCCAGTTTTTGCTCAGCAGGCTGGTTACTTTTTTAGTCTTATTATGACAGATGTAGTTTGAGAATTACTGTCAGTAAAATTATCATTTTGGGGGGTGGGTAAAAACAGGATTCTAGAATTTTTTTCCTAAGGCAGGTACATTTAAAACTTTAAAGGCAGCTTTTCAGCACATGTTTCTCACTGAGAGAACAGGTTTGAGTGAGAACGTATTTTAGTATGTTTGTGTGTGTATGCATATATATACATGCACATCTATGTATATATGGTTTGAGGCACTTAGTACATTTGAAAATAGTATTTATTTATTTGCAAGCAGAGAGAGAGAGAGAGAGAGAGAGAGAGAGAGAGAGAGAGAGAGAGAGAGAGAGAGAGGTAGAGAGGGAGGGAGAGAGAGAGCCAGAGGGAACTCCAGATGCATGGGCCTCTTTGTGTGCATCTGGCTTTATTTATGTGGGTACTGAGGAACTGAACCTAGGTCATTAGGTGCTTCAGGCAAGTGCCCTAACTACTGAGCAATTTCTTCAGCCCTGTATATTTTTAAGAGTTCATTTTTGATCTCCCTTTCTTCTTGCCTTTTAACACCTCTCCTCTCTTCAAACACAACTTCCTGGAACATTCTGATGCATCCTTAAAATCTAGCACCAATTCCCATGTTTGGATATTACAGATTCTTCCAGGTAAATACAAATTATACCATTCAAATAACTTTATATTAGGATACTTTATTTTGTGATATTTCATTATTTATTTGTAAGGAGGAGAGAGAGACAGAAAGAGAGAGAGTTGGGGGGGATGGGCACACTTGCCAATGTAAATGGACTCCAGGTGCATGCACCACATTGTCCATCTGGCTTTACATGGATATGGAGAATTTGAACCAGGGTGGTCAGGCTTTGCAAGCAAGTGCTTTTAACTACTGAGCCCTCTATTAAACTTTGTAATGTATTTTAATGTATATTTTCATCACTGGATTTGGGTATTTCAAAGCTAAGGTAATGTAATCCAACAAGCCAATTTTACTTACTGAACTTCTTGTTTTCTGCATGTGGATTGTGCACCTTGCACTGGTCTGTGGAGGGATGTGTTCACTGGCGTGGCTGATGGAGAACATTGGGTTTCCTGCTTCATTTCTCTTCTGCCCTTCTTAGTCCCTTACTGGCGCCCTACATGTCCCTTTGTTCACTTCGATTATACTCTTGTCTCCACTCCCCACGGGACTGGAGTTACAGACATATGGTGCCATGCCCAGCTGTGCACGTGGGTACGAGAAGTCAAATTGAAACAGTCATTGCAGGTCTCCTCAAGCCCTCATGCTTGCTTCACAGAATGTGTTCTTAACTGCTAGGCCTCTCTCCAACCTTAGATATTTTTGATAAGTAAGTCATGCAGGCAGGCCCCGATGAATATATGCAGGTGAAGCTATAATGCATTTGAATTCAAATGTTGGCCAAAATTCTGCTGAGCCTAAAGTTATTTAATAACCTTTCATTAAAACAGGTAGGGCAGGCCAAGCAAAGTTCAATGAACTCCCAGCTCTCTGCTCTCAGAGGTGTTTTATGTGTATGAAATTTTTTTGTGTGCAGGGTCAGTACAGCCAAGGTTGGATTAAAGGTGTCCTGGAGTTGACCCCCTCTGTATAGAAATCTTCATAGCCAACAGGGGCTGGGCTCTGGATCTGTTAAGACGAAATAACTGGGGATGAGTGTAGATGCCTCATCAGTCTTAAACCCTGTCCTTTAGGTCTGGGAAGTAACTCCAAACTATTTTTGAAAATCCACATATCTTGAGATTTTTTTTTATTTCACCAAATAAGAGTACATTCTTAGCATTTCATCATGCTAATTAAAAATCACTATTTTCATCAATAAATATCCCCCTTTTACATCTCATTGCTAATAAGATTAGTTGTTAATTAATTTACAGATACCAAAATGATTTTTTGGCAGCCACTTTGCTATAAGGCTTATTTTAATTTTCTGTCACTATGACAAAATACCTGAGATGAATAACTCCAAGAAAGAAACATTTATTTTGACTCAATTTTCAGAGACTTCGATCTATGGCCACTTGGCTTTAAGGCTTGTATTGTGACAGCATGTCCTGGTAGAAATATTGAGAAAAACTAATCACCTCATGTTGCCACATTAGGAAAAAGAACACTTAACCTTTCAGACAAACTCTGCTTTCAGATCCCATCAATGAATGCATCCCAGCATGGGGTCAGAGCTCCTGAAGGTCCTCCCTCTCAACACTGTTGTATCACTGGAGACCACACTGTCAACAAATGAGCTTAAGAGGACATTGGTAGATGACCCCAGTGACAACAGGACTTGTGACTGCCTAGGAATTTGCATTTTAGCAGCATGTTAGCTGGCCATTCCTAGAATTAGAGCATTGACACACAGGTAAACGCATACCACACTATGCTAACTTGTAGATTTCATAATTATTTCTAGCACTATACTCTCAAAGAATGTTGACTAAATCCATTAAGTAATAATTGTATGTGCTTTATGCTGCATTCGTAGTTTGTTAACCATTTGAAAATTCTTTTGCTTCCCACCACTGTCCATGGTGTTTGACATGGTAATGAAAGAGCTCCAATACTTGGAAATGACCTAATAGAAACAGCAGAGGTGTAAACAGCTCTCTCTACTCTCTTCTGTCATTTTGCCCTCTCCCTCCCCTCAGACTTTATTACTCTGAAAAAAATATTTGGTGATCAGTTTTCTTATGTGGCATGTTTGAATTGAAGACTTAAAGTGACTTGCTACAAACAGCAAAACCAAGGTTAAAGCCCCTCCCCACAGCCTCTCCTTCGATGTAGTACTGAGAAATAATTGTGACATTATTGGGCAGCTAAGTATAAATATACTCTGACATATCTACATATCACCAAAATAACTTTGATATTTCCTCTCGGAGGGAAGTCAGATTTATTTCACTATAACCCAAGGCCCTATGTGTGTCTCTTGTTTTTAATAGTGACAGTAGCTACTTTTTTAAAAAAGAAAAAACAAACCTCCATTTTAGATTTAGAGTTTTCTTGCACTGGAGTGCATAGAAGCACTTTTGATACCAAGGAGAACCTTGGATTTCCATAGACCTCATCAAAACAGTATGCCTGCCTTGATCACTCAGATGTTGAAACAGAGAAGTCTTGGAGAGAGACGCTGCACCTGGGGATTCATCTTGTAATTAAAAAGAACTCGTGATATTCTCAATTCAAAGGGGGGAAAAACGCAGTATCTTTGGGTTGGTGACAATGACCTCTTCCATCCCGTGTGTCTGGGTCATGTTGCGTTTACTCCACTACTAAAATGAACGAAGAAATAGTCAAAACGACGTGACAACCCTTTTGCTATTTCATAAAGAGATCTTTATTTCCTCTTCTCTCTGGCTTCTCATCACATGATACTCGGGTTCCCCCCCCCCTTTTTTTTTCTATGCCAAGTCTAGAATACAGACACGGGAATCCAGTAGTTGCTTTGTTCAAGCCACATTATCAGTCTGCCCTGCCATCCCATTTTTGGAAAAGATTTGCAAATTCAGTGTAAGAGAGAGCATGCATCTTCATAGCTGGAACAGTTTAGTCATGAAAGGGGATTTAAGTATTCTCTTATTTGTGTGTGTGTGTGTGTGTGTGTGTGTGTGTGTGTGTGTGTGTGTGTGCACGTTTTACTTTTCATATTGTGACTTGTCTAAGGTCCCACAGCTAATGAGAAATTATAGAAATAGGCAATGTGCTTCGGGACATGGTGCCTATCAGGCATCATTATAAGTGTGGTACACATATTAGCTAATTTAGCTTTCACAAAACACTATGAGATCCTGCTGTTACTTCATTTTATAGGTGAAAGCGCTGAGGCTCAGACAGAGTATGCAGTTAACTGATAGTCCACAGCAAGGAAGAGACCTGCTTTTGCAGAATGGTTCCAGTAGCCTTGTAACCCTATGTTCCTCTCAGCACCAAACTGTTTTGCCTTTTCTTAAAATGATTAAGGCCACATGCACTGGATCCCTCCTGTTGGCAGTGTTATCTGGGAGAGAAATGAATAGCGTATGTTTCTGATGATAGAATATTCTTGTGAATTAGACAGCCAAACAAAAAGTTTTATTATACACCATATTTGGAATTATCTCTTAATCTGAGCTCGTGAAGAAGTAATAACACATCGAGAAAAAGAACATTTAAATCCCAGCTCATTTGGCTCTGCAATGCTTCTTTTATATTTTTGACATCAAGTATTTTCATACAAATAATAAAGCCATATTTGAAGCTTAACACAAGTAACTGTACCAAAACCCTAACAGTCTTGTATGCACACACTTTAACATGTTTTTAAAAGTACTTTTATTTATTTATTTATATTATTTTATTTATTTGAGAGAGAGAGCGAAAGAGGCAGACAGATAGAGAGAATGGGTGCACCAGGGCCTCCAGCCACTGCAAAAGGAATTCCAGACACATGCACCACCTTGTGTATCTGGCTTTATATGGGTACTGGGGAACTGAACTCAGGTCCATCTGCGTTGCAGGCAAATGCCTTAACTGCTGAGCCATCTCTCCAGCCCCAAAAGTACTTTTTTTTTATTTGCAAGGAGGGTGGGAGGGAAGGAAGGAATGAGGGAGGTAGGGAGGGAGGGAGGGAGGGAAGGAGGGGGAGAGAGAGAGAGAATGAATGGGCATTCCAGGGCCTCAAACTGTTGCAAATGAACTCTACATGAATATGCCACCTTGTGCATCTGGCCTTAGGAAGGTATTGGGGAATCAAACCTAGGCCATTAGGCTTTTCAAGCAAGTGCCTTAACTTCTGAGTCATTTCCCCAGCCTCCAGTTAATATTCTTACACTGTGATTTTAATATACTTATAGCCATATATTAATCAATAGCATACATAGTCATTACCTCAAGGTTTGGACTACTTAGAGCACAGAAAAGCAAGTCAGTTAAGTCAGTTGTATATTTAGGGGGAAAGCATAGACATATATATATATATATATATATATATATATATATATATGTGTGTGTGTGTGTGTGTGTATACAATTTACATACATGCATTTATATGCATGTATATAAATGTAAATATATATTGAATTTATACTTTATAAGGGACACATCTTTTTAGATCTACTCTCAAAATAATTGCCAAAAGTCTTGCTAGTTCTGGTGCCCTTGCCTGGGAAGCAGCGGAGACTTGAAAAGCATCTCTCTGAGGTGCTGGGTTTTTATATTCTCCCTGCTTCTTATTACCATCTATTTACATATTCTGTCCTTTAATTTAGGCAGCTTCAGGCTCAACTCTAATAACTTGTTCCTCAATGCTTCTAGACAACTGCAATCTGTCTTTCCTATCAATTTCTTTTTGCACACCAGTCTTTTTCCCATCTCTTAGTCATACAAGAGAAGAGGCCTTGTGGGTTGCTGGAGAGGAGACAAGCTATAAAAAAAATAATAAAAGAGCCATTTGCTGGCCTGACAGGTGAGTGGCTAAGCATTCCTCCTTGCCTGCTGCTTGGCCTGCTTTGAGATCTTGAGGAAGTTGGCACATTCTTGTGGCTTCTGTAGCACTAGATACCTAGTTGAAAGGTTTGAGCTCCAAATGGGAAAGGAAAATTCCCTGTCTCAATAGATCCTTCCTGTGTGTAAACCAAGTCTATCATGGTGTTCTATCCCATAATGATCTCTCTGAGTCTTCTGCTCATCATGGAACAACCTGAGTGGTTTCTCAGTGTTTGAAGCTACTTTTCAGTTTTCTTTGATTTCATTTTATGAAACAGAATAACCCTTGCATGGCATGGATTTAAATTTGTCTTATCATTCTGGATGTCCCCATCTGACTTACTTGAGATGTCATGGATCTGTTGGTCTTGTGTTTAGCACTAAGTGACAAGTTTCAGAGGCACATTCTCCCTCAGTAAGAGAAGGCATTTTATCCTTTTTTTCATACCATGCTGTTCATTAATGCATTGAATTTGGTTAGACATAGAATCACCTTGTGGTCAATTATCTCATCTACAAAAGGAAAAGAGTCAAACTTTTTCCCACACAGGTGGAAGCTGTTTCCTATCCACGAGCACAGGAAACATTAGTGAGAGATCATGGCATTGCCCTCTATTTCAAACTGATCTGAGCTGCTCACCCTTTAGGACTAACTCTTCTAATTAGATTTAATATGATGGAATCAGATAGTTGTTAAGATGCTTTAAAATGTATGTAGAAAATACAATATGCTATTCCACTACACATTTAATTACAGTTAATTACATACCAATAAGTTGGTGGAAAAAGATTACAGATTCCTATTGACTAACAGTTACGTTATAAATATATTTGTCTCCTTTTCACCACCAAAAGTTTTTAAATATAAAGAATTAATATATATTAAAATGATCTCAGTCATTTTTACTTATGTAAGATACTAGTTTCATTGGCATTTGAAAGAAAGTTATTTTCTGATAAAAAACACTTAAGGTCACTGCCCATTCACAGATACTTATGTTTTAAATTTTGTATTCTTTTTCACAAACCAAAAAATTGAATGCTTTACTTATTTCAAGATTATTATTAATTAGAAATATTTTTCTATTTCTATTTAAGTTTGTATATCTTGAAAATTATGAAAGATGTACTCCAAAAATAAATCTTGTATGTTAAATGTAAAATATTTCAACTGCCTATCATTTTCATTCATAAATCTTTAGCACCACTGTATTTTTGCTCTATAATTACTGTTTATTTTTATGTGTTAAAATGTGCAGAGTACATATTTAAGAATTTTAAATTATTGCTACACAAAAATTTATGTTGTATATGCTCCTCTTCATCAAGCATGACATCCTATGCATGAGAACATTTAATTTTTCCCCCAAATAAATCGGGGTTATGCTAGGATATAGCTCAGTGGTAGAGAACTTCTGTAACATGTGTAAGGCCCTGTGTTTGATTTTTAAAAAACGCACACACACACACACACACACACACCAGATTACTAAAGATTATGTCATCTTTTCAACTTCATAAATTTAACCATTGATTCATTGTACCTCTAAAATCTGTATATATGATAAAATTAGCAAAGTTTTTTGATGTTCTGAGGTTGTAGTCAGATAGCTGGCAGAGTTTCTAAATGAGTTGAGTCACAGTTTTATTGTCACTCAGGATCTCTGAGTCACACTCTGTATTTTCATTACTAATCACAGATTAAGAGCTAAAGCACTGGTCTCAACACATGGAACTATTTTTGAAAGGATATTCTTCTTTATTCTTCAGAGGGTGATAAGAATTAGTGGTACTTTAGAGAATGACATTAATGACATTAATGCATAAAGAAAGATTCAGAGAGGTTTGGCCAAGTAAATCGCTTAAGATTCCAATTAACTTCAGGCAGAACATGGAAGATGAAATTAAGGTTTTATTATTTATGGATACATTTCATCGAACTCCAGGGCTTCCCAATTGGAATGAAATATCAAACCAGTGGGAAATACTTCTGTGCCTTATCAAATAGGGGTGCATGAAGTAGTCTGCTTACTTCATGTGATAGCACAATGATCTAGTGTTCAGTAATTTGTTCCTTCATGTATGCATTTAAATACCACATTCTTCCTTGGATAAGGCTTTGACTGCGTGATGGCTTCTGGATATTCAAGAAGGAGGAAAAGGTTCTGGAATTACTATAGCTTAGCTAATCTTGACCAATGAGTGAATATATGATGGGGAATAGAGACGAGATGAGAAGGGAGGAAGAGGAACAATGATCCAGGATGTTTCTGAGGGAAGATGATGGTTAATCATGGAAATGAAAGGGGAGTCTCCAACAAGAAAGTGTAGAGATTCATTAAGGTTGAGGAGAACTTGATAAGTTGAGGGAATTACATAAGTATCTGGAGATGGGAGATGTTTAAAGTACAGAAGTAAACAGTTCCAAAACATAGGGTATTTAGTGGAAGATACATTCCAGTAGTACTCATAGGTGGAAGTCCAAGTTCTCTTTACATTTTGGAGAGATAAATGTGTGCTTCAAACTCTAATCATTCAGCATCACTTGCTCTGTCTTTTAGAATGACCTGTCTCACAAAAATAGTCTTGCATCTTTGACTGGTTTTAATTTAGTAAACTAGAGGGAAAAATAAAAATAGTGATTTAGAACTATTTAGCACATGGGCTTGGCTGATTAGGTTGTTTCAAAACTGATATTTTTTTGTTGCTTTCAAATAAAAATGTCACTGTGAAAAAAATTTAGTAATTGGTTGCTAAGAGGTAAACTTCTATGACATCCATCATATGTAATTTTAAGTCATTTTTTTGCAGCAAGGATAATGCTAAAAGACAAACATATTAATAATCATGAAAGGTTATGCTGGTGATGTACAATTAAAATTGAAATTGAAAAGGTTATTTTATTACTACTATTATTTTGTTTCTATAATTAAGTCATCTTGACTTGCACATTTCTTAACTGCAAACAGGTGTGTTTACCTGGTCAATAAATGCTTTCCATCTTTTTAACATAAATTGAAAATTTAGGTGAAATATACACATTTATATGTTGGTCTAGAAATCTGAAGATATAATGTTGCACTTTTTAAAAAAGCAAACACTGACTGAAATTTATGGACTATGATACGACAGTCCTATTCTTGGTAGGAATATTATCAGATTTTCCAGTTTATAGTAAAAAGGATTAAATATGCTTGGTTTTCTTGCAAGATGTATTCTTCTTCTAAATTTAGTCATTTAATTAAGATTCCCATTCATGGAAAATAACTTCAGAGAGCACATGGGACTGACTTTTCAAAGTAAGCTTTGATTGGATTAATTGGATTTGTGTGACTTTATTATGGGAATGTGATAGTGTTTTGGACTTTTTCACACAGAATCAAGAACTGAAAGAAACTAGAAAGAGGAAACTCATTGAAGTTTTCAAAGGAAGTGTACAAAAGTGGTCAGGTTAATGTCATAATAAGAACAGAACCGTAAGGAATTGGCAGGATAGGAGGCAAGCCAGAAGCTCTCAGCACGGGAAGAAGAGATGGGAGATTCACACAGAATGCATAACTTCAGTGTTTATTTTAACAGAAAAATTTCTGTAAGAGCCCTGATACCTAAAATGTGTTTGATCAGAGATCAAGGAAATCCCAGTATATGCAGGAACAGGAGGGCTAAGATGAGCAGACATGGCTGCTTGGGTTGTAGGCAGGTGGGCTTGTAGCAATGAGTTCTTCTTTCTTATGGTCCTTTGCACCCTGTGTGTTATGTACATCCTCATATGTGAGTGTGGGCATGGCTGCAGCAGGTGTACGGAGGTCAGAGGACAGTGTCCACCTTGTTTAAGAAAAGGTCTCTTGATATTCAAAACTGTTTTTGTCACGCTAGCTGGTCCACAGTGTTCTGGAGGTACTCCTGTCTCTGCCTCCCATCTCACTGTAGGTACACTAAGAATATAGGCACTCATTGACCTTTTGTATGGGTATTGGAGGAGCAGAACTCAGGTACTCAAGCTTGTGCAGCAAAGCACATTACCCATTGAGCCATCTTTAACAGAGAACCACTTGGACATCAGAGATCAGTGCTGAGCCAGAGTTAGAGAAGAGATAGCAGCCAGAAGTAGAATGCAAAGAGGGAGGGAAGAGCAGAGCTATGTGGAGGAGGGCAAGAAGTGGGAAATGGAAGCCGACACTCTTGAGTGAGACAAGGAAGGATAGTCAGGATGGGAATCAAGAAGGGACAAAGATGAGGTCCAAAGCATGCAATCTGGGGTGCAGGACTGAGCAGCCCATATCAGGATCATCCACAGTCAGACACCAGGGTCCACCCTGAGCAGCAGCAGCTCTAATCATTGTGTTGGAATTGAATCTGGATAGAGTCTGAGCGTCAGACTGAGGTAATTGCATTAAGGAAGCATTTATATGAATCCAGATTTCTGATCTCATAGCTGCCGATGCTGAAGCATTCTGACGAACATTCTGCAGAGCATTCGGGCTCACTTTCATGTGGAATATGACGCCGTGGTATTAACAATAGCAGTGCCTGGACCCTCACATTTTACAGTGCTCTGTCACTCAGAGAAGGATCTCAGTAATCACATGAGATGGTTATTGCAGTCATTTAGAAGTGATTAAAATCAGGCTCAGAAAAATTCTGACTGCTAACAGTCATGCAGCCAAAATAGTCACAAAGCTTAAATTAGAACTTGTTTCTGGCAGTTTCAACCTCTGTTAGATGCTTTACAAAGAGAAAGGCAAAAGACAAAGGTGTTCAGATGAATGAGAAGGAATTTTTTGTCCTCAGAAAGGCTACAGTTCAGGTGAGGGTCCAGATGGATGTTCAAGTAACCTGCAGGAGGATCTAAAATTTCAAAACCTAATTTCAGCACCTAGGAGAGTTCCCAGGACCTTGGAGGTCCTTGGCTCCTGGTTGAAGAATAGGAGAATATCAAGGGGGAAATGCTGTGACAGCCCATGAAAGATTGTATCAGAATAACAGGGTGCTTCTGGGTCATCTTGTGGGGAGTGCTTGGATCAGGTTAAAAGGAATGAAAGCTAATATTTACTGAAACAGATTTAAAATCAGATACACCTGGGTTGGATCTGGATCCTGCTATTACAAATCAGTTTAATATGAGGACAGTCATTTGACCTCATTGCCTCTCAGTTTTCTTATAGTAGGTGTTCATTGTATTGAAAAGTAGTACTTTTGAACATGCTAACGAGAGGAGTAATTTAACTTTTCAACACAGCTCTTTATCATATTTTATTGTCACCATTCTTTTGCAGAAGAAGAAATGTGACTCAAACAATGTTAAGTAATTTGCAAAATGTGAAGTAATTTGAAACCAGCAGGTTTTCCTGGATCTAGAGTTCATTCTTTTCCAATGATTATCCAGTGACAGTCAGGGGCCCTTTCCTGGGGTCCACTGGGAAATTTGAAAAGAAGAAGCATGCTTCTTCTACTTAGTCCATTTGTTGGGATGTGCTGGGAAGTTTATATAAGCAGGAAGAGAGTCCTGAACAAGGGACAAGAGCAGTAACTGATATATAATTGAAAAAAAAAAGGTCTTAAATAGATATCAACCAACAGTAATGGGGAAGGTTAGAGGAAGGGGTAAAGATTGTTCAGGAAAATAAAATGACGGAGAGGTGATGGAAAATGCAGCCTTTGTACAGTAAGGTGAAGTGGTCTATAGCGAGACAGCCATATTCAACTAATGATCCAGGATAATATTGAGTTGGAATAAGCAACTAGAGTTGTTTGTATCTTCTGCATAGTTTAAAGTAGGAGAAAATTGAAGAACATTACACATTACGTAGGATGGACATGACAGAAAAATTGGATGTTATTCCCTTCCCCAAGTATTATCTTGGGTGCATTTGTATTTAAATCTCATTGCACGTGTCTTTTTGTTAACTGCTTTTCACAAATTACTCTCAATTGATGCAGGATGCTAGTTGAGTAGAAATGGCAAATATGTGAATGTGAGGGCTTCTGAATGCTGACAATACTAGGAAGGAGGGGCTGTCCAGTGACTATGGAAGTGGGCAAAGCAGTTTCTTTAGCATTACAATATTCCTAAATGCATGAACTCAGCCACACAGTCTTCCCATCCATGAATATGTAGAATAGTGATGAGATTCTGTTGCCAGTGCTTTACCATAAGACATTGGGTGGCTATGATGTCATTATACAAAGATCTCAGGTGGTTTTTCTGTGTGACATACCTAACAACATTGATCAACGTGGCATTCAGTTTGTGAAATTTCAAGTATAGTTTCTATACATTTTTCTTATATACATCTCCTCCATCCTTTTTCTTTTTCTTTTCTTTTTCTTTTCTTTTTCTTTCCTTCTTCCTTTGCTTTCTTTATTTCTTCCCTCTATCCCTCCTTCCTTCTTTTCTTCTTTCCTTTTTCCTTTCTTCCTTCTCTTCCTCCTTCTAACCTTGTCCCTGTCTCCCTCCCTCCTTTGCCCTCTTCCTTTCTCCTTTCTTCCATTCCTCCTTCTCATCCTTCCTTCCTTCAAAGTTCTAGTGATATGAAGAAATTTTTATTCTTATTTTTATTTTTTATATCTTTATTATGAATAAGTATATACAGTGTATGAGAAAATCTTTTGAAGGTGTCCCCCTTACACTCCTCTCTGTCCCCTACCCACTGGGGTCCATCCTCAGTGCTCATTCTGGATCCATCCATAGGTTAGGGGGTTATGAACTTCACCAGAGGGATCCAGTTTTCCTTTTTTCTTTTTTATTCCCCCTTTGTGTATTGTTGCTGAGGGGGGAAATGTCTCTGGAGATTCTCCCCCACCATGGTTTTTACAATCTTTCTGCCCCCTCTTCCCCTCAGTTCCCTGAGTTATAGTGGGTGTGGTTTAAGTCTGCTTTATTGTTGAGATCTTATGTATATCTGGATCTTTGCCCTGGGTTGTGTTGGGTATCATTGGTGTCTGTCTCCATTGACCTTTCATGGGTTATCAGAATTGCTGTGGTGATTGGTCTCCTTTTTGTCTTGTCACTTTCTTGTAAGTTTCATTTGGGTCCTGCATGAAGGCTAGGTGTGGTTTGTCTCCTGCCTAGATGTCAGCCATCTTCCAATGTCTTATTGGTGTAATTGGGTTGTCCCCGGCTCTATCAATGCCTTCTGAAAAATACAAATAGAATCTTCTTCAGAGAGTTTGATCAATATAGATTAAATGAGACAACATTGCTATTTTGGCTACCTCCTAATGGGTGTAGCCTCTCTGTAGCTCTCTGGTAGTGGGTATTTCCCCTAAGAGCCAGAGTTCTTGGTCCCCATAGGATTTTACCATGGGTCCTCATTCCAGTTAAGGGTTCCTTGTCACTAAGTGGACCTCTTGGCTAATCAGTAAGCTGTTGATTACCCTCCTCGGTTTAGTACCACTATTGCACAGATGAGCATTTCTTGACTTGCTGCTCTTGAAGAATTTTTTTAAAAGTCAGGAATTCACCACTGAAATGTAGTCACTGTGAATGCTGGAGAAATTAAAACTCATATCTCAATTTATTTTTTCACTACTGGTGGGAAATTTGAATTTTCAAAATATTTTAAAACTTTTATATAAAGTTACATTTACGATCTATTTCATAGTTATAACACCAGAGATAGTTTGAGGTTTTCATGGACTTTCTGAAAGAGTTAAGCATTCTTGATTTTTTTTTCTCCATGCAAGTGTTACTTCTTTGGTTACTGATTATAGAACTGAGTTACAGGAACTTTTGTAAAGTTCTATGTCCTCTAGACTTGTATGTACCATGTATGGGATGAGTGTTTTGTGAGAAGTCAACTACCTACCAGGGGATAAATCTTCTTCCAAAAGAATATCAGAGACTAAGTGAATTCCTCAAAGGGGAACTATTGGTTTAAAACATGTCAAGAAGAAGGCATATTCAAATAGTGTCAGGAGGAGGAAACAGTTAAGGAAAGATGACTCACAGAGAACTTAATGAACTTGCAGAATTCCAATAGCTTGTGTGTGTATTAATGTAATTAATGAATCCTCAGTGCTAAACAAAAGGTTTTCAAGACTAAAACAGGTTATATATTCTAGAGATACTAATACATGAGCATTGAAACAAAGATATCATTACTTTCATATAGGAAGCTGATTAAAAACAAATCACAGAACAAATTTTAAAACATCAAAGAAGAATGAATGAATGATTGATTGTTACAAGTTAGAATGCAGATGTGATCTATACCAGAGCTAGATCTAATTCAGTGTCATGATGGATGTCAAGACAGTTGATTAAAAGTCCATTTGACACACCAGAGTTTCTTGTGTACTTGTTTAATATATCCGCAAATATATGCCTGGTTGCTTCATGGAAGCTCCATGAGGAGTTTGATCTTTTAAAAATCAAAATATTATAAAAAATGAATAGCTTTCTAAAATCTTTCTCTATATTTAATTTCATATTTATACCTTAGAAAAACCAATCAGATATGCACTTTAAATAAAGCCTTGAAAATCCATATCCATGATATCCATCCAGCTCTGTGCTCTGGCTCCATTTTAAAACCTTTTTAGTAATTATAAATATTGAGCTAGTATTCACAGCTTCTGATCAGTCAAGGAATATGAAAATAGAATTCAGACCATGAAATTGAACAGAAGTAGAATGCAAACCATATTTTAATTTTCTTTCTTTTTTGTTGCTTAAGGTATATTCTTTTTTTTGTCTTTTTTATTGCTCATAATGAGTTACATTATTTAATGGGCAAACAATAAGTTGTTATCCCCCATTCCCTAATGCCCCTCTTCCCCATCTCCAATCAGCTGGATATCCTTCTCCTTGGGTAGTCTGGATCAGTCCTTGGGGCAGGGGACCATGGAATGGGGCAGGGGGAACATGGATAAATTTTCTGTTAGTCATATTTTAAAAGTCATAGAAGAATCCAAGTTACATAGTATGTTGAACTAATTCTATGTAACTAAAACATGATTCAACATGTAATCAATAGGAAAATATATTTATTCATTCTTTTCCATTCTTCTTTATACTAAGTCTTTGAAATCCATGTATATTTTTACACTCCTATTGGATCAACCCCCTGCTGTATCTGAGTGCTCAATAACCAATTGATCAAGGCTAGTGGCAGATCTAGTTTTTTAAAAGAAACAGTGGTTTGCTTATCTCTCTTTTTCAGTGAGTTTAGGGATATCTTTTTTATTTCTACACACAATTTTGATCTGTATTCCAGATGATACCAGAATTGATTTTTAAGCTATTTTTTCTAGTTAACAAATACTTGCTTTATGCTATTTAAATGCATGTGTGTATATTTAAGGTATTTATGCATATTTGTGTATGGATAGACTAAGTAACATATATTGTGTATATTGTACATATGCAATATGTTTATCTATTCATCAACAGTGGGAAATAGATAAATATGTAAAATTATTAGGACATTTTTGTAGCAACCTGTATCAGGGGTATAGATTTTCCTCTTTTTTTTTCACCTCCCTATGTGAGAAAAAAAAATCCATTGCTCTATGTGGATCTGTCCCTCACACCCTCTTATTTTGGCTAGCTCTTGTATGTGTTAAAGAAGATGTGAAGAAAGTTTATTCATGGCTTCATTTAGGCATGCCTACTTTTTTCCATTTAAGGGGACTGTGTCATCTCTGGCACACAGCATAGCAGTAAGTACCCTGTTGATTGCAGGCTGTGTGGATTTTTCTGGAGCCACACAACTCTGGCTCTGTCACAGTCCATTTAATTTGTACAATGATCTGTACAACTAACATGCCAGGTGGCTTGCAAGGCATGAAAAAAAAATGAAGGTCTTCACAAGTCAGTGGGAGAATTTTGTAGGGAAAATACAACTAGTACCATAAACTGTCCACCACTGTGCTTGGCAGGATCATCATTCACGTTGGAGTGTGGGAGAGTCTGTGTCCAGCTGCTGCCATATGCTGTAAAGGGAAGGGCTCCTTCACTCTTGTTTTTAATGGTCACGTTGGAGTCTTGGTATTTTTAAACTTATTTATTTATTTACTTATTTTCATTTATCTTTTTGAGACAGAGAGACAAAGAGGGAGAGACAGAAACAGAGGGAGAGAGAGAGAATATGAATAAATGAATATCGGTGCACCACGGCTTCCTGCCACTGTAAACAAACCACTTTGCACTTTGTGCATCTGGTTTTACATGGGTACTGGGGAATTGAACCCTAGTCCATTAGGCTTTGCAAGAATGCTCCTTTAATCACTGAGCTATTTCTCCAGCCCATTCCTTTACTTTTATTACAGGTTTTGATCCTGTTAATGTCTACAGGTTCCAACTTCCCCATTTCCTACACAGATATCCCTGTCAGAAGAAGCGAATGCCTCCTATGCTTAAATAGCAGAGACATAAAAGATCAGAGTGGATAAACACTGGAGGAAGTCAGGACTTTACCAGCTCCAAATAGATGTAGATCTGATAAAGAAGGTATTATGACCAAAATGTCGTTATTGACAACATTATCCATACTGCAAATATTGGCAACAAATATGCTTCTGCAAACTTCAAAGGTTCCCGTTTATTGGTATGCATGGATTCCTGCTTTTTCTGCTCCCTGGTCATCCCCAAATACTTCAAGGACAATGCAAAATCTGTTTTCCTTGGGTTGGGTTCCAATTTGCAATTGTTTCCACTTCCCTGCCTGCTTTTGGCAAACAGGGGATTGAATCGAGATCCCATCATGCATCAGGCCAGGGTGAAGCAAACCTCCTCTGTAACTTGATGGAATGGAGTAAGTCAGAGGGAGCCTGGTTATGGACACATTTGAAGAATAGGCACATTACAGGCTTGGACGGATATTGTCCTCCAGAGGTTCTCTGAATAGTCTTCCAAAAAAAAAATGTGGGCTTCTAGAAGAATAGTGACAGAAGACAAGGTAGTCTAGGAAGAAGTTGGCATGAGAGTGATGGAATGTGCAGGAGATAAAAACATAGCTCCCAGGAATGCATTTGAATATAAGGAAAATCCATTGTTAAATAAGAGAATGTTGTCTCAGCTACTGTATAGTTCACAGCCAATTTTCAGTGCCTGAATAACATTGGAATTAACAATGCCACATCTGGAAGGATCACCAGGGACTGGCGGTGTAAAATAGCTGATCAAAGCAGAAACTTAAGAGTAGGGATCTGCTAACAGAAATCAGGTGCAAAACAGAAAATTATGTTCCAGAAACCAAACAAGCAACTTATCAAATACAGCAGAAGGTTCAATCTGAATTAGTGGTAGAGGAGAACAGACACAGAATCATAGAGCTTGGAGATTTTATATAAATCTATCCTTCCTATGGCCAGAGTTTTGAGAGATTCAGGAAGGCTGAACTTATTTTGAGGACAAAAAGGAAAGAAATGTATTCAAGTGCCCTCAAATTCATTAAGAGGGTTGCAAGTGGGTGATGCAAAGCTCAGAACAAAAAGTAGGGTGGCTCGAAGGTGATAATTCAATACCCATGCATGATATCAGTGACCCAGGTATGTCTTCTCTGAATTGTGTCCCATAATATATGTCTGCTGTATGTATAGTGGCACTGTTTATAATGGTACAGTGGCTACCCTTGTTTTGGAAATCACATACAAACATGATGATAGCCAATGGAAAAAATATTTCTTTTAAGAATCCCCTTATAGGGGATGGAGAGAAGCTCAGTAGTTAAGGGACAGACCTGCCTGAAAAGCCCAAGGACCCGGGTTTGATTCCCCAGTACCAATGTAAGGCCAGATGCACAAAGTGGTGCACACATCTGGGGTTTGTTTGTAGTGGCTAGAGGCCCTGGCATGTCCATTCTCTCTATCCGTCTCTCCCTCTCTCTCAAATAAAAAATAAATAAAATATTAAAAAAGACAGCCCACGGAGGATGACATACAACTGATCAGGGATGGGGAGGGGGAGAATTGGGGAATTTGGGATAACAACACATGGTTTGCCCACTAAATAGTGTAACTCATTATGGACAATAAATATATATTAAAAAAAAGAATCCCCCTTCAAAAGCAAGAACACCTATTTTAGAATTATCCATTCCCATCATAAGTCGTGTCATACTTCATTGACCAAAAATTTTATCACACTTCAGGCCTCAGTTATCACAAGTTGCCATTCAGGGCCATCAGGGCTTGATGAATCATTCATCGTTTGAAGCTGGGAATAGCCTCGAGGTCCATGAAAGTTATTTCTTTGTGAGAATGATGACAACTGAAAAAAAGACAAGACTCTGAGGGAAAGTGATAAATAATGTTGTTAAGAAAAAAGTAGTATCAGCTATATCCAAGCTTGGATTCCATCGGTGATTATTAAGTGGGGTTTTAGTTTTATGTAAAGATATAAAGGATCTTAATTTCCCTTAGTATTTTCCTGGTGATGTGAATTATAAAATCTTATGCTAAATAAACTTAAAATATTTGCAGCACTACATAGAAAAGGTTCATTTTAATACCGTTTGCTTCAATTCATCTGAAGAGATTATAATTCAGATTTCGAGAGAAAAACGTGATTGAAGTTTTAATAGTCATCTAAAATTGCTGGCCAGCAAACTGCTCAGAATTGCTCATTAACTGGAATTGTTTCTTATTGCTTTTCCAGGGAATGTTTTCTCCCTCCATCCCCCCTCCCCCCCAGTATTTTAGTCCTTTGGGATTCAAGTGTTTAAGATTTTAAGTATCTGTTGTAAATTTACCTCTCAAGATTGAATCATGGCAGAATGCCCAAAATGTCTACCAAGCATGAAATATGTGATACATTATAGATCATTAAAAAATTGTGATTTTTGAAATGTATTCTAGCACCTGGGGAAGTTTGCCAGTTGAGAACTTTCTCTCTTCTGCCCACTGAACATTCTGTGTTCCATGTAGGCTCAGGGCTGACCTCCATGGTCAAGTTGGAAGTAGAATGGGTCAGTGGTGGGGTTCCTGCACAGCAGTTAGTACCACAGTCTGTGGAGTGGGCCTGCTCAGCCTTTCAGGCTTGTCAACAGAGAGCAGAGGAAATGGTCCCAGAGAACAGACCTTAGGGACCTAGCACCCACGGGGTGC
>PVHP010007185.1:0-57588 GCA_004024765.1 Zapus hudsonius
CCTGGAGGTGCCCACAGATGGTGGCCCATGGCTGTGACCTGGAGGTGCCCACAGATGGTGGCCCATGGCTGTGACCTGGAGGTACCCACAGATGGTGGCCTATGGCTGTGACCTGGAGGTGCCCACAGATGGTGGCCCATGGCTGTGACCTGGAGGTGCCCACAGAGGGTGGCCCATGGCTGTGATCAATCTGGGTCACTCAAGGGGACACTGGTCCCAAGGTTGGTTTAAGAGCTTCACAGTTCCAAATGGTTCCATGGAGACTGTAATGGTTTATAATGCCAACTCGACAGGACCTGGAATCTTCTGTAAGCAGTTACCTAGATCAGGTTAGCCTCTGGGTATGCCTGGGATTGTGGTAGAAAGATTCCCCTTAGACTGTGGGCAGCACCATGCTGTGATCAGGGTCCCGGACTGCGTCAAAGGAGAGGGCTGGCTGAGCAGCAGCACCCTGCTCTCTGCTCCCCACGGTGCTGGGTGTCACCAGCTGCCTCTAACCCCTGCTGTCCATGCCTTCCCTGCCATGATGGGCTGTGACCTGAAACCATGAGCTGAACTTGACTCTTCTTAAACTGGTTTTTTTTTTGGGGGGGGTCAGGTATTTTGTCCAAACAAAGACAAAAGTAACTACCACAGTGACCCAGCTGTCCGTGTCTCGAACGAGAGGCAAGGCTAGCAGAGCTAGCTCAGGCTACCAGGGAGTCTGCTTGTTGTGAAATGCTAAGCTCTTCACATGACATGTCTGTTTGAACTGTCAGCAGCTGCCTGAAGGAAACCTACACAAGATTGAACCAGTTGACTTTCTGCCATGGAGGAGAGGTGGGGCTCATGAGACCACGCCTCCCCTGAACACTGAGAGACAGGTAATGGCTGCTGGGCAGGAAGAGACATTTTCTTCAGTGGGGTATTCCTTGCTCCTGTAAGTTTCCCAGTTAAACTCCTTGGTGCCCAAGCTGCACTTGTGTGGGATTCTCTGTTCCTGTCATTGGTGGCCTATCTGGAGAAAGTTGGTGTTTGTCCACTTCTCTCAGAAACACTCCACTCAACGTGGCCCATGCTGAGGAGACCGTCTCCAAGAGAGCTGAGGGTGTGCTTGAAGATCTGGCTGGGAGACATGCCGAGCATGGGCTATGTCCTCCCCAGGAGCTGCTGGGAGGCTGGGCCAACACCATGCCAACTCTGTGTGTCTTCAAGGCCAGGTCCACCGAGTTGGAGACACCGATTTCCCTGAGAGCGCTGGGGCCCTGGGAAAGGGAGAGATCAGGCGGGCTGGCTCTGCACCCTCCAAATTCCCTGTGGGTTTCAGGCACCTGCTTCCTTTCTGGGCCTCCGTTTCTTAGTGCAAGCTCTATCTAGAAAGGCATTTCTCCACAGTTCAAAGGTTCTGTCACCCAGGCCGGAAGCCAGGCTGTTAGCACATTTGACTTCCCAGAGGGGGAGATGCCCCTGAGAGGAGAACATGCCCTGTCAAGGGGTGTCAATGCCCAACGCTTCTCTTCAGCCCAACAAGTGCCCATTGAGGGCTTTCTATGTGCAGAGCCCCACTCCTCGCCTCCCAGCACCCTAACACTGGGCCTTGCTTGGCACATAGTGGGGATCCTGGATGTCACCCTTTAACTGGCTAGAATGGAAAGGAAACGTTCTTCCAGCCCTGGCATTGCCATGGAGATTGTTCTTGCTGCCGCCCCTCCTCCCTCCAGCCTCCAGAGAAGGAGGGGGTCCTCCCTGAATAAGATGAAGGGCTCTTCTGGTCCAGGAGGACTCCCTACACCCATTGGGGGCCCCAACCATAAAGAGAACAACCCACCCCATGTGCATGACCACAGAGCCATCCCAGCATGGCAGGATGGAGCACTGAAAAGCAGAGCCTCTTGGCACCCTTGGGTCAAGTGACCTCACCAAAGGGGCCTTAGAAGATTCAGATGTTGAGGCAGCTTGCAGGAAGCATGCTTCCCCAACCCCCCCCCCAACACACCCAACCAGGGTGATAATAAGGTGGCCTAGGAGAGGTGGTCTGGCCTGCAGCCCAGGGATCAAGTATGGCTGGTAGGCTGTCATCCCTGAAACAGCGCTCTACCACAGGTTTGAGGACAGGCCTCCATGCCAAGGAGGGAAACCCTGCTATTTTGACCTTTTGTCATAACTAGAGCTGGCCTGGTGCCCTCAGGATCACTTCACCAGAGTGCCAGTGTGTCGTGCATTTGTGTGTGCACGTGTATGTTCATGGGTCATGCTTGCATGCCCGCACATGTATGTCCTGTGTGCAGACAGCAGTGTGGATATGACCCTGTTGCTTGGAAACATTGCTTGTTTGCAAGGCAGGCTGGGTCTGCTCTGTCGTGTCTCTGCAGCCTAAGTCGGTGCCGTCACTGTGGACATCCTCTGTACTGGGCATCGAATCCAATGCCTCTTGCATGCTAGGCATATTCCAAGCTGGCATCTTCTGTGCTGGGAATCGGGATCCGACAGTGAGCAGGACAGGTGGGCTCCTGCCCACATCCCAGAAGCCCAGGTCAAACGCTCTCTCTCTCTCTCTCTCTCTCTCTCTCTCTCTCTCTCTCTCTCTCTCTCTCTCTCTCTCTCTCTCACACACACACACACACACACACACACAGGAACTGTAACCTAATTACCAAGATCCCAGCAGTGTTCTCAGGCATCCTGACAAGCCAGGACGTGTGCACAGATGTGTGAGGGTGTAGGGAGTGAGGGGCCCATGCCAACCCTCAAGCCCTCTCACCCACCACTTACCTTCTTCAGGCCCAGGTTCTTTGTTCCACTCCTAGATCTCATAAAGCCAGGACTTACTAAGTCCACCCTGTGACCTCTGCCTCGGGATCCCCACACCAGCAAGGACCTGTGCCTGGAGCCACCAAGCTGGCCCTGTCTTTTTTCCATCCTCAGGTGGGGATGTCTCGGGTCTTGCTGGGGTCCCCGGTGTCCATGCCAGTAATTTCCCCATTTGGGAAGAGGGTTGGGCTAAGTTGCCCTGCCCCACACCAGGACAAGGGTATAGACAAATCTTCGGTCTCTGTCAGGACACAAGGGGCAGAAGGGGACTTCAGCTCCTGGGTTTTGCTGGGCGCTGGGCATGTCCACTGCCCAGTCTGCTCATGTGCTCCGAGCTAAGCCATGGCCTGGCCTGAGTGCCTGTGTCCCCAGCTGCTAGGTGGAGAGAGGCCACCGTTCTGGAGTCCCTGGTTGCCAGGGGCAGCCTGGGTGCTGCTACCTCACTCCAAATGTCAGCACGGATATTAAAGCTCTCTGGAACGACGTGTCGTTCTGTGACTTATTAGATCGCAAACAGTTTAATCAGGAAGGGCTGGCAGGGGTGGTACGTGTGCTGCCAACCCCACTCATCCCACAAGTCAGGTATCACAGCTTCGCTGAGGTCTTGGAGGAAAGGGAATCTTCCTAATGGATAGAGGACCTGTGTCTTCAGTTAGGTGACAAGACTGGTGATGGTGATGTCTAGTGTCATCTGGTCACCTAACCCGGCCTTTAGTTCCCCACAATCCTCAAAGAGAGCTGGGGTCCCCTGACAGGATGTGCTCTAAGGTGCCAGTGTCTCTACTCCCAGCCCTTGGGTAGGACTCAGGGGTGCTTGGTTTCTGGTCCCCAGAGTGGGCAGGACACACACTCCAGCATGTCACCCGGCCAAGGACACAGGAAGTAGAGACCCAAGGAGAGGAAAGAAGCCATGTGGCCCTGGGCAGAGAAGCACTCTGGGCCCACGGTTCCTCAACCAAAAGGCTTTCCTTTCTATCCATTTCCTGTCAGCCCGCTCCCATCCCCAGCCTTGTAAAGGATTCCAAATACAGCGTGTCCCTGTCTGGCCCAAGTCCTCTCAGCTTTTCTCCCTGTGACCAGTCTGTTCTCTATGGGCATTACTGCAGCCCAGGGGTAGATGGGGCTCAGACTCCCTCTCCTTTTAGGGTCACCATCTTGCACTGAGACAGTGGTGCCCAGGTCAGGGAGAGATGGCCGCCCCTCCTGTGGAGAGCAGAGGGGAGTGACTTTACCTTCTCTAAGCCAGGCGGCTGAGAGGAGGCGATCCCATCTCAGCTGGAGCATGACCTGGTGATGTTTAATGCCAGCTCATTCCTGGCATAATCACGACCACTCCAGGCATCATGACAGACTGCCTTTCCACACTCTTCCCTGACACCAGCAGGCAGCTTCTGGTTTGGGCAGTGGCTGCTTTGGGGCATCTGGGGATTTTCAGAAGCAGAGGTCTGAGCTAAGGCTTCTTATCTCACAGAAGACAGGATGTGGAGGCTGGCCTGGAGCTGGGGGCTAACCCTGCCTCCAGGAGACTCCCAAGGATTCCGCTCAGGTGCCAGACTCCTGTGGTTTCTGTCTGGGGCTGAGACCCCATCTAGGGTCCAAGTACAAGAGCATGGACTCCCAAGTGGGGTTCTGTGCTGTGAACTCCAGAGCTTTGGATTCCTGCCTCAGTTTCCTTGCTAGCTCCCTGCCTCTGGTGCCATCGGACCCTGCTATGCCTCCATCCACAGGCTGAGGCCTCAGGTGAGTCGCTGCTTGCATCTAGGCCTCAGACTAATAGGAGCCTGTATTCCTTTTCCTGGGCCAACCTGTAAGACTGTGGTAGGGACCCAGGAGGGTCAACGTGTGATAGGTCTGAATCCTCCCAATGGCAGAAGTACGCTGGAAGACAGGCCTAGGACTCTATGGTGTCACCTGCTCCGATGGACTTGCTCATGTCTGTGGGAACCACTGAGATCTCGGGGTTCTGGGCTCCCATGCCATGAATCCCCTTCTTAGCACCTTGGGGAATGTGGCTTGAACTTTCCTTCTCCGCCCCAGGCAGCACAGAGGCCCCAGTGGACCCTCAGGACACAGCTGTTGCTTCCAGATGTGCCAGACAGAGTCCATCTGCTTCTGCTGCCTCGAGGGGCTCTATTCCCCACGTGCCTTCCTCGCGGAGCTGTGGCCCAGGTGGCAGCCACATCTGCTGGAATGGTTAGCTCCTGTCCCTTCCTCTCTCCACCATAGATCCTCCGCCTCTTCCTGCTGCCTTCCGCTCACCCACCCTTATCCATGTGGGGAGCTCCTGATCACCTGGAAGGAGTCTCCTCTCTCCTCTTGGGGCCTCGCCCTTTTCTGGCCTCTCTGATGATGTCAGGCCAGCTTAACTCACCAGCCTGGGCAAGGGGGATACAGAGCCAGTTCTACTAGGTGGGACCTCCCTGCCAGCCCGTGCTCCCTGCCTCCACGGGCTCCTGATGCCTCCATGTCCAGGTCTTGTTCACAAACATTGTCCACAACATAACTAGGGTGCTCCTCGCCTAGCTGCCCTGCACCCTTCTCAGGCTTGCTTCAACAAGGCTGATCATTGTGTCCCTGACACAGAGCTGGTTAGGAGCCTGGTGCTGGCCTTGCTTGTCTGTTCCACTGAGAAGCCATTTAAAGAGACAAAAATAATGTCCCTCAAAAGACAGAGGAAAACAGCAATGCCAGCCATGGTCACGGCTAGTGTTCCTAACTCTACCGAGCCACAGACTAGGACGGCCAGGCTACCTGTGCCACCACCCCCCCCCCAGAATCCTGTGGCCTCTCCCAGCCTTGATTTTCCACAGAGAGCCCAATGCTCCTGGAGGACAGACGTCCGACCTCGGCAGGGCCATTTCCCATGGCTGAGTTGTTATTATCTCCACATGATGTCTCTGTATGTGAGATGTGGAACGGAGCCCTGCTTCACCCAGGGGGTCAGGAGCCCAGGAAGAGCCCAAACCAGAGGCCCAAACTTTTGTCCTTCACAGATGGGTGGGGAGGGGATTGCATGGGGGATGGGCTGACCACCAAGATTGTGTCCTTGAAGTTGTCACTTCTTCTGACGGCCCCCCCATCCCTCTTCTGTAAATGCCATACTTGCCTCAGCCCCTGACCCCATTCCTTTGTCACCTGGAGGATGGGTCGAGGCAGGACCCCTTCTGGCCTGGGGATCATCCACCAGAGATACTGGTCTAAGGAAGGTTGTGACTCACAGCTCAAGGCCGATGCCCTGTGAGATGCTAAGGGCCACACTTGCTCCCACTAGGGTTGTTCCTCTGTGCTCAGTGCTGTGGCCTTTTCCTGGCCTTTCCTGCCTCTGTTGGGACTCTGTGGGACCACGTTCAGGCTCTGCCAGGAGGCGAGGCACATTCGGTGGCTCCTCCTAGGCCATCCTTAGATGGGTCTGCATTGAGTTCTAGTATGAGGTCACACACTGACGGACTTCATGACTTGAAGGTCGCTTAGCTCAAGCAGAATGCCCTTCGGGTAGACAAGACTATACCCAGCTTTACAGTGATCATCCGAGAACCCCTAATCCTTGAGAGGTTGGGGGTGAGCTGTCCCCAGGGCAGTAGAATGGTTTCGGTGGCTCCCAGCTGCAGACTAGGAAGGGGGTTTGATTCCCAGGGGTGATCTGCAGGTGGACCTGCTCTGCCCTCCTCCATCCAGAAGGGTGCTGCCTCCTCTTCTCTCCTGAGAGCGCCCCCCCTACACCCCACCCCTGACTTCCTGCCTGTCCCTGCCCCTGCGCAGTACCACGGCTGACTCACAGGGGGCGCTGAGGCCCTGCGGCTGGCTTCCAGCCTGCCGAAACCCTGAAAAATATGACTTGTGATATGCAAACGCAGGCCTGTGTGTTTTTCCAATCAATAGAAGATGCTCAGCCCCTGAGATGTCGCTACCAGAGTCTTCACACATCTGCATCGGAAGGATTCCAAATGCAAAGTCTTTTCCTGTTGAGGAAAAAAAAAAATAAGTGAAAGGAGAAAGAGAGAATTTGCCTGACAGATTAGAAAATTTTCCACTTCCCAGCATTTGAACAAAGTATTTGTGATTCTTGTGACAGTTACCCAGGCTGCAAAAGGGAGGGGGTGGGTGTGAGCTTGCCCTGCACCAGGATTGCTGATGCCTTGGAGGACCTGCAGGTGTCCGTGGGCGGGTGAGGCAGCAGGTGCCTGCCAAGGCCCCAGGGGCCCTGCCCCCCTGTACATTTGACCTTGGGAAGACACTGCACTGAAGAACTCAGCTCTGGAAATGGCTTGCTAAGGTTCATTCCAAGAATGCCAGATAGGTCAAAGCATTTTACAGCGTGGAGCACCTACAGATATTAAGATCTTGGCATTAATTTGGAGTTTTCAGAATGCTTTTGAAGTCAGCCTGAATGTCTACTCAGTGGTGGGAGGTGGGGGGTGAGCTGTGCCCCAGGGACAGCAGAACAGAAGGTGACAGAGGTGACAAGTTTTAGTGGTCGAGGTTGCCAGCAGCAGAAAGAGACCTGGCTGTGTCCTTAGTGCCCACCTGTCTTGCCCTTGGTCTACAAAGGTTTCTACTGGGCTCTGGGGGCCAGGCACAGGGTTACAGGTTGCAAGGAGCTGGTCTTTGCTTCAGGCCTCTGGACAAGTGGAGAAAAATGGTTGGGGGGGGTTTGACCCCTGTGGGATCACAATCAGTTGCAGGTTTTCTAGAAATCAAAGAACCCAGGTCTGCAGGGTTGTTGAACTGTGTCTGCAGAGTGGGCTCCCAGGTGTGGAGTCCAGAGCAGTGTTCTCCCAGCCGGACTGGGAGCCATTCCAGCTTTCTGAATGTCTTTCTGTGCTTAGCGCCCATCCCTATATTTCCAGGGTCTTCCATCTGGGCAAACCCCTCAGCTCCACCCTACCTTCTCTAGAACCTTCTCTCTGGCTCAGCCTCCTCCAAGGCCTGCCACTGCTCTCCAGGCATTTCTCGTAAGAGCCCACTCCTGGACTGTCCAGCTGCTGCCAGCCCGTGACCTCTCTTGGGACAACAGTAATCCCTCCCTACTCAACTTTCTGCCTCCTCTGTCCCTCGATTCCTTGGCTGACCGCGGGAGACAGTTCATCTTTTAAAAGCATGAATCAAAGGAGGCGGTCCCCCTCTGTTAGTGCCAAGTTTGTAGCCTGCCTCCACACCAGGCTGGGTGCAGATCATTCCACCTGTCCGCCCCATCGAGGTCGTTTCCTCTTCAGGCCCTTGGGTGGACAAGTCTCATTAATACTTGCTGGCTGACGGAGTAAGTTAGCAGTTAGGTGGGTCTCCAGCCAGGACTTGCTGGAGAACAGAGCAGGGAAAGGAAGGAGACCAGAGTGCTGGGCCTGGGCAGAAGGAAGAGGCAGCTGGGATCCTCAGGGTGTCCAGGTCCAGGAGAGGACCACCCTGAAGGCCCTGGGGAGACTGGCAGAGTTCTCCCCAGATCAGGGTGGTCGGCAAGGACCGCAGCGTTGGACCTATAGCTGGTGGTCTCTGTTCTGCTAAGCAGAATGGCCCAGTGTGACACTCCTGGTGGAAGTGTGCATAAGTGAACAGGGGCTATGGTGCAAGAGGCTGGGGCACAGAGAGGGAACTCCTAGGCACTCTGCTGTCCTGGAGAATGGGGGTGTGTGGATGGGCACCCAGCCTCTCCTTGTTTCCAGGGATGGTGGGTCATGAGTGCTCATTCCCAGCAAGCCTTGCAGAAGCAAGGTGTCACAACTGCAGGGCACAGCCTCCTGCCTATGGCACCTTGAGCCTACAGCTCAGCCCCAGGGTCACTCAGCCGCACCCTCTGCTCAGCAGGTCATGTCCAAGCCGTAGTTCTTGCTCTTGGAGAGAGTTCTGCTTTGCTTCCGTTCTGCAATGTGGCTTTCAGGGTGATGGGGTGATCCTCAGGGTTTCCCTCTTCAGCACCCCAAGTCTCCTTAGAAGCCATAGACTACCCTGTCCCCCAGCTTTGCCCATCATCCCTGCCAGGGCTCTCCTCTCCAGAGCAGTGCCTACCCTCCAGGTCCACACAGCACGGCTTTCCTGGGGGACTCCTGGCTTGAGACAGACCCTTGAGTCAATGGCCCAGATGACCCTCCCAGGTATATAGGGAAGGCCCAGGACTCTGGGAGAATGGAGAACTCGGTCTCTCTGGAAACATCTCTACAGTGCTGGGACAATGCTCTCCAGCTGTGACAGGGGACATGGGCTCCCCGGCAGGTATGCACAACACATCCGGCCTTACCACCTGCTGTCAGCCACCTGGCTCCTTCAAGGTTCATTCTCCAGTCCTCTGCCCCTCTGCTAGGAGGCAAAGGCAGGCAGAGGTCTCTGTGCCTGTCCCAGCCCCAGGCACCAGGGGGACCCCTAAGTTTGACCTTAAAGCAGACCCTGGTCTCTTCCAGCCTCTGCAGCGTCACAGGTGGGACTCACCTCTCACTTCCTCTTCCTCCTCCCCTCGCTGTTTCCCTCCTCCTCTTCCTTCCTCTACTCCTCCTCAGGCTCTAGGCTCTGTGGTTCCTCTGTTTCCTTGGGGAATGACTCATATTTGCCTCCCACCCTCACCACCAGCTTTCCAAACCTTCATTTGCAGGGGTCGAGCTGGAGTGGATTTCAGCCTTCTGAGGCCCCAGGCTTGGCAGGCAGTGGGCGGTGCCCCGTGGGGCAGTGCGATCCTCCTAACAGCCCTCCGTGATCCAAGATGCTGGCAGGGCTGGTCCCCCACTTCTCCTCCTGTGCCTACTCACTGTTTGACCTTGGGCTGGATCCATTTCCTTCCTGTCTCTTTCTCCCCTTGCATAAGATGCCCCAGGCCAGAGCTGGTAAACCCCTAGACCCCTGGACAATCTTCCGGCCAACAGCTTGGGCAGGCAGTGTTTAATACCCCAGAATGCCACCCCCAGCCTGTGCCCCCCAGTCCTGAGGATTCAGAAGAAATGAAACCCACCTGGGCATGTGACCCAGGCTGCAACCAGTCATGGACTCCTATTCCCATAGCCTTGAGGATTGGTGGAGGGAGGGGCTTTGTGACCTAGAGACAGCCAATGAATGGCAAGGAGCTTTGCTGGGCCTGAGGGGACAAGAAGTCCGCTCCTTCCTCTGGAATTAGGTTGAAGGCCCCTGCCCCTCACAGGACTCAGGCTAAGAGAAAGCTCAATCCCCCATCTTCCCAACTGGGAAACTGAGGCAGCAAAGATTCTGTTTTCACCTGTTTGTGATCACAGCTGCAACTTCTTTGCATATGTTAATCTCATTTTCTCCTCAGCAGTTCTGCAAGGTTAGCTGTCATGAGAACCCTGAAGCTCAGGCCTGCAGGACCCCAACCACAGCGTAGCCTCACATCCTCTGTGGAGCCCCTGTGCCAGCCCTGGAACCCCAAATCCCAAAGCTCAGGCCCTGGATGGCTTCAGGGCCCCAATAGTAGCCTGCGGGCTCTGCCCCTCGGGCATACTGAGTGGCTTCCTTATAAGCTGTTGGCATCTGGGAGCTGCCATAGGTCTGGCCCAGATCAGAGGTGGGTGTCAGGCCTAAGGACTTACTAAGGTGATCTGGTGAGGTGGGGGTTGGAAGTGTCCTGTGTTCTCAAGCCTGGGGTGGGAACGGGCGATCTCTATGGAGCTCTCTTATCCTGTAGCCTCCAGCTGCCCACGTACAGTAGATAGATAGTCAGGAAGCAGTTATAATGAAAGACCAGGCCTTGGCCCCGGTGACCCTGGCACGACCCCAGCATCACTGACCCTCTCTGTTTTGCTCCACTGACTGAATTCAGATGGCTCCAAGAGAAAGACATCAGAACAGGCTTCAGACACAGACAGACCTAGATCTTCTCTCATGGGGACTGCTGTCTGTCCTTGGCCGAGTCAGGCACCAGTTCTGGCCCGTTTCCCACATCTGATCATCCAACAGGCTGGACTGGTGTCTTTCCCGAGCACTCTGGGGTTCTTCTGGACCCTGCCGGTGGGGGGATTTCAGAGCTGCCTTAGTACCCTCCCCAGGAACCATGGGCACAGGCCATGCAGCACCCAAACCATCAGCCAAGGTCCAGGAAGGAGGAAGGGCTGTCTCCCCGCACCAGGTGCATTATGGTCCTTGTTCAAGTGTAACTTCATTAAAAAGCCCATGGCAGATCCTGCTAGGGCATGTGGAGGGAGGGACCAGTGGGAAGCAAAGGTAAGGGGGTGGCGGCCTGGGGAAGCAGACGAGGTGATTTACATATTTATGAGATCTTTTTCATTTTGTCTGGGCCCCTGTACGCTAAGGGATGTCACATCTCATTTTAAGCTGGGATCTGGGCCCCTGGAGTGACAGCCAAGCTGCATTTTCATTCCAGGGTATCTAGAGGGCCAAGAGCATAGGACTGGATTCCTCCCCCACATCTGCAGCCTCACACTGGCTGTGTGAGGAGGGGCAGGACACCTGCCTTCCCTGGGCCTCAGTTTCCACATTCATGAAGAGAGGGTAGACAGTACCTATGGTGGGTGGCCCTGGCACAATGCCATGGTGGTCCTCATGGCACTATTGTCCTTGTCCAGCCTCCTCCTGGTAGACAGAGCCTGTGGCTTGGTTCTGAGCAGCACAGTCTGCTAGAATTGGTGGAGCTAGTGGCTCCAGGCTTTCTGAGGTGGAAGATGACTTCGTGAAGCTCACAGCCACTCTTGATTTTTGGGTCCCTGGTAGGGCAGGAGCCACAGCCACCTTAGAGTGACATTAAAGGCATTATTAAAGGCAGCCAACAGCACCAGGGCCCTGGGCTGGGTCCAGGAGTGCAAGAGTGTTCAGATCCTGCCAAAAGCACCTAAGTGAAATTTCCTGAACCCTAACCCTAATCTTAACTCTAACCCTAAACATAACTCTAATCCTAACCCTAACCTTCATCCTGCCCAACAGCACCAGGGAGGGACCTGGACTCAGTCCAGGAACATAGGCATATCTATCAAAAGCACCTAAGTGGAGTTGACCTAACTCCAACTCTAACCCTAAGCCTAGCATGAACCCACCCCTAACAGTAACCCACCCTCAGAAGCACACTAACTCTAACCCTCACCCTCCCTCACCTCGCTGGTGGCCCCTCATGGCTGCAGCTTGGGTGGGCACCTTGAGTATGACGTGGAAATACCCAGAGATGACCACATACATCCAGGCTCCTACAGGATGATGCAGTATTGTCATTGAGCCCCATGGTTTGGGGCTAAGCTGTTACACAGCAGCAGGTGACGATCAGAGCATCCACCAGGACAGGATGTGTGGGACGCTGTGTGGGGACACTGATCAGAGTTTACACTTGATTGGCATGTCAGAGAGCTGCTTTGCCCTTAAGGGGTTCTTGGAGGGTGGGTCTGAGCTATGGCCATGTCTCCAGAGCCTCCCGGCTCACACATGCTGGGTGTTTTCTCAGGAGACCTAGGTTACCAAAGCAGGCTGTGGGAGTCCATGGGGTACCTTGGCATAGCCTTGGGGCATGTGGTCCTCAGGGCCCCTCCTCCTGACAGGTGAACTTCCTTATTGAGTCCTTTCCCATATCCAGTGACCTGACCTTGGAACCCGAGCCTGGTCCTTGGTGTCTGGTGACGACCTCTCCTTGGCATATCCTATTTATTTCCTACTCACTGGGGGTCACTCCTAAAAATCTGTACCTTCCCATGAGGAAAGGGTGCTGGAGGCAGGGGCCCCTCAGTGGCTATTACTGCTTCTCAGGTTTGGAATCCTGGCCATGGTGACCAGGCGAAGCTTGGGACAACAGCTGTTGGGGAAGGACCAGTGAGCTGGTCTGGAAGTCTAGTGTAAGCCTAGATGATTTGACGTCACCATGAGGGCACGCTTGTCAGGAGTGGCCCCTTCTCACTGCTGGGTGTTGTGATGAGTTCCCCTAAAGCCATTTTGGGTTTAACGTGTCCTGTGCCCCATGAAGAAGGAGGAGTATGGATGTGGGCTCACGTGCTCAGGTGCTCCTGGCCTATGGTAGGATGAAAGCTGGTTTCTGGTTACTGGGACCTGGCACAAAGGCAGGCCCTAGCCTCCTAGGGGAGGGCTGTGACATAGAAAGCGACTGAGCAGGGCCCCAAGGAGTCTATCGGGCCTGCTCTTCTGCTGCCTTGAAGGACGAGATATTAGACAAGAGGGGACCACCTGACACAGGGACCAGGCATCCCTCCAGCCTGCAGGAGGCCTGGAGTCTCCTAGTGATGGGCAGATGTGCCTGTCCAGTGGCGATTTCCAGAGTGGGGATGGGCGGCATCTGAGGTGTCCAGCAGGAGCCCCTGGCCAAGCAAGCTACGGGGTACCGAGCGGGGCCCATGGGATGCAGGTCCAAAGCTGTTACTTCACACTCAAATGGCCTCCCATGGCCAGGGCTCCCATGTGGACTGTGCAGGTCTAGAACAGAAAGAGAGTAAACGGGCTTACTCTCTCTTTATGTCTGGAGTCAGGTCTTTCCAAGAACACTAAAAATAACCTTAAGAAAAGAAGCAGTGCCAAGAAAAGATGCAAGTCTCTGGGCTGCACCCAGAGGAGCCACATCTACCCATCAGAAACTGCGCCATCTGTCCGCAGGCGCTGCTGCAGGGCACGGATATTCCCGACTCACCCATATTTTGAAGCGTTTATCTTCAGATTCGGGATGCCAAGGCGTAGACCAACATGAGCCTGGACCTGCCATGTCCTGATGGAAACGAGGCCCTCCCCTGTTCTTCCTTCCCACAGCCCAAACCGAGAAACCTCTACATCCAGGCTAAAGTCCTCCCACCAGGTCACAGGGACTGCCAGCACTGTCACAGGGCCACCCCACTATAATCTGTACCACGACATCTAGGTAGCTCAGCCCCTGGCGTGGACCCCACAGAGAAGCCGAGGGGGGTGCAGGAGCCAGGCCATAGAGCTCAGCCCTCAGCCAAGCCTCACTGGGCCTGCTTGGATGCTTTGGCTGACGTCACCCTCTTCTGAGTGGACAGGACACAGGGAAGACAGTGAGGCCAGCAATGGAGATGCCAACAGAGGTGCCAGTGCCAGGGTGATGGGTTATAATAGCCAGAGGGTTGTGGATTCCCCTGTGGGCCTCGCCGGCAGGAGGCTGGGCATCCTCAAGGGGAGCCACAGACTAAGCCTTGCCCGTGTCTGGCTCTTCTTCGCTCTCCACAGGACAAACACGTCCTGGCACGGCTCCGGCTGGGTCCTTCAGTGATCTGAGTCCTGGTCATCTCCCAGCCTCCCAACACTCCTGATGAATCCATTCTTTTAAAACGATTTTATTTAGTTTTTATTTGAAAGACAGAGACAGACAGACAGAGAGAGGCAGGGTATGGGCATGTCAGGGTCTTCTGCCACTGCTAATGAACTTCAGACACGTGCCACTTTGTGCATCTGGCTTTACATGGGTGCTGGGAAACCGAACCTGTGGCAGCAGGCTTTGTAAACAAGCTCCTTTAACCTCTGAGCCATCTTCCAGGTCCCATTCTTAATGGCTGCACAGAGGTCAGGTAGCAGGGCTGCAGCAGGGGAGTGTGTAAGGATAGAAGGTTGCCAGAGTCAGACACATGCCCACCTCCACAGAGCTCTTCAGGGAGTCCTGCCACTCTCACTCCACTGCTCTAGACACCTGGCTTCTCTCTCTCTCTCTCTCTCTCTCTCTCTCTCTCTCTCTCTCTCTCTCTCTCTCAGCTCAGTCTCTGACCCTGAGAATGGACCTTAGCCACAAGTGCTCCCAGGATCCTCTGGGGCTCAGCCACCCCTCAGCAGTTGGGCATGGAAGCAATTCATATTATTATTAGGTGTTTCTCACACATACACTTGAACTAATGCTCAGAATGACCCCATGGGGGCTAATCCCCTCTTTGCCATGGGAAAGCAGACCTTAGAGAATGGCCACTCCGCTAGGAAAGAGAGGTTTTGGCATGTGTTGGAAGGTCATAGTTAATCTGAGAAGAACAAATACAAGAAAGGGCCTGGCCATGGGCTCCAGGCCCAGTGCTGGGTGGCCCCTGCATGCTGGCCGCCTCGGCTGATGGCCAAGAGCCTGGCTTTAGTGTTCCAGACCTAGGGCGGCTCCAGCACCACCCTCCCCAGACGATGACAAGGACTTCACATGTCACCCTCACACCCTCCTAGGGAGATGCCATTGCTATGCAGAGGGAGGAGCCATTGGAGAATGGCCACTCTCTGGTCCAGGGTTAGGATTGGGCTCAGAGTAAGGGTGAAGGTCAGGGTCTGGTTAGGGGAGTGTGCCAGCTAGCTTTCCTTTACTGTCACAGAATACCTGACACAACCAACTTATAAAGAGAGAAGGAATAATAATTACTTTTCTCTTTGCTGTGACCAAATATCCCACAAAGTAACCTGAGGAAAGAAGGGATTTGTTTGGCTTAGAGTGTGAGGGTCTGGTCCATCATGGTGGCCCACAATCTCCTTTGAGGAAACACCACCACCTCCACCACCTATTATTAGTGTCACCTTAGGGAACCAAGACTTAACACATGTATCTTTGGGAGACCCTTTCCCCAAATGGTAACAGGAGGCCAGCCACCAACAGATAGCTTCTGCAAGAGCTCAGCAGCTAGCTGCTAAAGGATGGGAAGAGGATT
Source organism: Zapus hudsonius (assembly GCA_004024765.1). Lineage (NCBI taxonomy): Eukaryota > Metazoa > Chordata > Mammalia > Rodentia > Dipodidae > Zapus > Zapus hudsonius. The sequence continues at coordinate 15,348 of PVHP010007185.1, forward strand.
GGGGTCTCCCAGCTGACACCCACCACTGCCTGGGGGGCCTGAGGAATGCTCGGTGCCTGGCCCAGAGGTGGAGCTGAGTTGAGCTCCTGGGCTGGGCAGACACCTCTCGCCAGCTCCTGCTTCCCTAAGCTCTAGGGAGGCACCCCAAACAGCAGGCTCCTGAGCCTTCACCCCATCTTTTCCTCCCACCGTGGGTCTATGGAAGGACGCCTTTGCTCGTGGTGACCTTCACAGTGCTGACTTCCCAGAGGTCCTGAAGGTGCTGTAAGGAGAGGCCCCAGGCCATGGCCATGGGGCCTTAGAGGAAGGGGCCGTACAACACCCAGTGACCTCAATCTGATTTCCCTCTTTTTTGCCCCCTAGGTGGGGTCTTGCTCCAGCCCAGGCTGATCTGGAATTTACTATGTAGTCTCAGGCTGGCTTCGAACCCACAGCCATCCTCCTACCTCTGCCTTCCAAGTGCTGGGAGTAAAGGCGAGCGCCACCTCACCTGGTCGTTCTGGGTCCCCCTTTGTTTTTGCTATCTGCATCATTTCCTTGGGTGGGCTGCAGGGGCCCCTGGCCTGCCCCTCTGGGTGCAGGGTGGCTTGGTGGCCGGTCTGAACAGCTCTCACTTCCTCCTCTGGATTCTGGAGCCGCTCCTCTGCTGTATGGCTGGCTCTGGAGGGAGGGGAGCTGGACAGATGACCCCAGGCCCTGGGACTGTGCTCATGAGTAAGTCCTCTCTCACCAGTCCCCGCAGCATAAATGCCTTGCTTTGATGCATAATCGCCCGTTTCCTGCCTGCTGACCATTCAAAGGAGGAAAGAGAAAACCTCCTTCATTTTATCTGGGGAAGGCGGTGAGCCTGCGCTGGGCTCCCCCATGGCGGCAGGCTTTTCTGAGATCACAGCAACAGGCCAGCAATTAGACCCCAGCCTGGGAATCAATCGAAGCTACTAAAGAGCTTGCAAGCGCTGGCCATCCAGCTCATGGCTGTGGGAGTATCAGGGCTGTGTGGTGGCTCCACCAGGCCCAGGGTGGCCTATACATTTCAGGAGCTGCATGCAGACCAGGGGGAGGGGGTCCTGCTAGGAGGGGTTTCCAGAAGGCCCGAAAGGCCCCACACTGCCAGAGTCCTCGGTGGTTTTAGGTGTCAGAAAGGCTACCACACATCTTGGGGTCTCCCATGGTGCCTCCTTTAGTTGTGAGTGGTTCCTCTGGGGGGTAGGGGTGCTCCAGGGAGCTCTTGTTAACATGTGCAAGGGCCTGAGCTCCATCTCTAGCACTAAAAAACAAACAAACAAAAAACAACTAAATCCAAATACTGCCTTTTTGCCATGGGCACAGGCTGGCCCTTCAGCCCAGATCCCTTACTCTCTGCTCATTTGTGGCCCACCCACATTTCGGACCTCAGTGACATAAGTCTCCTGTGTATCTCTCCTCGCTAATTTCCTCCACAGGCCCACGGGGCAGGTCTGCAGCGGCTCCAGCTCAGCATTGTCTTGGTGTAGAGCTGCCCAGTCTACTCTGCTCTGCATCTAGCGCCTGAATGAGCAGAGATCTCCCTGTGCCCCACTGCTATGGTGACTCCCTGTGGGCCTGGAGGTGGCCATGTGTCAAGTCAAGGTCACTATGCCAGACAGTAGTCAAGCCCTCTGAGGTAGCCATGACAGCACTCCTCACGCCAGAGCACCGTGCAGTCTGACTATGACTGCTGGTTCCTGCCTCTCTGTTAGGTCTAGACTTGTGTCCTTGATGCCTTTTTTCCAGGCTGCAGCTGCCTTGAGCATCCAAGCTTTGGGGTGTCACCACCCATCAGCCTGCTGCCTTCTTCCTCCTGTAGGTCACAGTTCAGGAACCACCTTCTTAGAGGCCTTGGCCAGCCGGCGTCCCCACCCTGGCCTTGATAGTTCAGAGCCTCTTTGATCCCTGTGATGCAGGATTTTGGATTCTGGGAGGGATTAGATTTCATAAAGACGTAGGATATCCTAGATAGGCCTGTGGATCCCAACCCTTGGGGTCCTTATCCGAGTTAGCAAAGAATTGGAAAATGGAGTCTGAGAAGGGTTGATTATGAATTATGTGGTTTATTTTAGGAAGAGTTAAGATCCAGAGGGAAGGCTAGCAGAGAAGCCCAAGCCAAAAAGGGGTTCTCCCCCTTCCTAGCCTGGCTGGGCTGAGAAAGGGGAAGGAAAATGGAGACAGTCTCCCTCACATAGAGAAAAGTCTGGACACACACACACACACACACACACACACACACACACACACGGAAAACAAAGACGAAGAGACCCTGTTACAAGATGCCCTCACATTGGGGGGCAGAGAAGACTGAGTAAAGGACCCAGAGCTTAAAGAGAGATCAGACATGTAGCAAAACAGGAAAACATTTAAAAACAAATACTAATGGAGGAGAAGAAAGAGAGGGAGTTCCACACACGCAGGCCCATTTATGGATTAAACATCCAATCAGGATGATCCACCTCATCAGATCCAGGTGTGGAGGGGAGAGACCTGAATGACCAGTGGACTCAAGGGGCTGACTCAGGAGGGGCAGCCCACCCAGGTGAGCTGAGCTCGAAGAAGCAGGAAGCTGCTGCCGGGGAGTGTGGTTTGCAGCCCTCTTGGGTGAGACTGGGTCAGACATGGGTTCTAGTCCTGCCCAGGCAGGCAAGGTGGCATCTCCTTGGGCCTCTGTTTTTGGCTGACCTCTTATGAAAAGCTGTCTTGCTCCCATTCGCCTTCACCTGCCTGAGCGCCTCATAGACCTGTCACCCATTTCTAGCTCATTCTAGCTGAACAGCACCCATGCCAGTGTAAGTCTTCACTCACAAGTGTGGAGTGGCCACTCAGAGGGCATCTTGTCCCTCCTCTTTATTAATCAAACACTGTCCTGAAATGAGCTCAGGAGCCGCCCCTTCCTCCTCGGTGCTGCAGGGTTCTACTAGGCGGAAAGATGTAGGATACTGTCCTGTATGAGGCCTCCTAGGAGAATGGCCAAGTGCCCAGAGGTGGACCAAGAACCTTCACCTTCAGGAGCAGCAGGTCGAGTGTGCCAAAGAGTAGCCTATGTGCAGCAGGCTTTCTGGAAGGATCTGGGGCAACCCAATAGGAAGTGAGAGGATATGCATTCATTCATGAAGCCCCCTTCTCTTCTGAGCAGGGTCATGCCTACCGAGAGCCAGGGGCACAAGCAGGAAGAGAGCCTGGCTGCTCCTCCCAGGCTGCACAGCCTTGGAGGGGACAGAGACCTAAAAGCGGGGGAGAAGCACAGTGGTCTAAGAGTTCACGGCAAGTTAGGGAGGTCAACCAGGCTTCCCAGAGGGGGGCTTTACTGAGGAGCTAAAAAGATTGAACCAGGCCATGTGAAGGCAGGGAGGACTGAGGCAGAGCTGTGTCCAGGTGAAGGCAGGGAGGACTGGGGCAGGGCTGTGTCCAGGTGAAGGCATTGAGGACTCCCAAAGTGACTCCAGGAGTCCAGCATGCCAGGGGAAGGCAATGAGCTAGGACTGCATTTGAGTAGGGAGATGTGGGCTTGAAGGAACTCTATAGGGATGCCTTTCCACCTAATTCCTGACAATGCTTTGTCTGGAGGGATGTGGATGGACTGGGGAGTTGGGAGAGTCACAGCTGCCCCTCACCTTCCTCCAGTGGTCTCACCTCCACAACAAAAGTCTCCATGAGAGGAGCAAGAACTCATGTCTGCTCAAGTTAACTGCCCAGAACAGCCTGAAAAAGACCTTCTAGAAAGTCTGTTATGGTTAAATAGATGAATGAAGACAAAATTCTTATTGAGAAAGTATAGGAGTGCTTAGGAGGCTGAGGCAGGAGGATTTCTGTGAGTTTGAGGCCAGCTTGGGCAATATAGTGAATACCTGGCCAGCTGCATAGCAAGATTCAGTGTTCAAAGAAAAAGAAAAGAAGGAAAGAGGGAAGAAAAGAAGGACGGAAGGGAGGGCGGGAAAAAAGAAAAAAACAGAAAGTAAGAGGAAGGAGGAGAAATTACAGAGTGAGAAAAGCAGAAAAGGAACAAAATCAAATAAACAGATATGTATAATCAAATACAATCCTGGATACATAGTAAGAAACAGAGTCATCACAAATAAAACACTGTGGATTTTTGTAAACATAAGGGTTCCAGGAGAGAGTGGAACTGGAAGTGGATAGAAGGCCAGGCTGAGGAACTCATATCTAACACATCGAGGAGATGAAAATATGAAAATGCAGAAGCAATCTATGGTGGGGCTCTCCCTCCCACTGGGAGACATGGTGAAGAGGAAATTCTGGCTGTCTGTGGCTGCCTGAGGGTTTCCCAGAAACGAAGAAGCATTTTTTTCTCAGAGAGGAAAACATGGGAAGACGCAGAGGGCTCCTTGTGTGTGAGGAGACAATGGACTGGAGGGAGCCACCAGGAAGGATCAGGTGACAGAGGGCCTCACTTCTTGCAGAGTCAGGACCAGACTGGAAAACCACTAATGCATAGGGCACTGGAGAGAGTTGCATATAACATCTTACTGCAAAAGCAGGGGATGGGGAGCCATCACCGAGGCCTGAAAGCACCAGGCTGCTTCCAAGTAATTCACTGCATCATAGACAAAGATCAGAAATAACACAGAAATGCAAAAGGACCTTGCAATCAGCGGACATTCACAGTGCTTACAGTCAATAACACATGAGTAAGCACAAAGAGAAGACAATGCAATCCATAATGCATAGGAAAAGTTGTTGGAAATAAATCGAGAATACAGATGCCAGAATTAGCAGACAGGACGCAAATATATATGTTCAAAAATTAAACAGAGTTGAGCCGGTTGTGTTAGTGCACGCCTGTAATTCCAGCATTTGGGATGTACAGGAGTATTGGAGTACATGGTGAGACTCTGTGTCAAAGATAAGCTACGTAGAAATGGAGCAATAAATGTAAATTTTAATGAATTGAACAAGAAGAAGCATTGAAGTTATAAAAATACATCTTGAATCAAACTCTAAACATAAAGACTTCAACATGTAAGACGGAAAATATACTGTAGGGGCTTGATGGCAAAGCCAGCATTGCAGAAGGAATCAGAGATTGAGAAATGTCAACACTGGAGTCATCCAAAGTGAAACCCAATGAGAAAAAGGTTTCAGAGAGCCGTGGTGGGGGAGAATATCAGAGACTTGGCAACCCTCAGTTACAACACACTTGGGTCAGGAGAACCCTGCTGAAGACTGGGCTATCCATGGTCCCCTACCACAAAGACTGATCCAGACAGCCCACGGAGGAGGATATCCAGCTGACTGGGGATTCGGAAGGGGGGCAACGGGGAATTGGGGATAACAACTCATGGTTGGCCCACTAAACAATGTAACTCATTATGGACAATAAAGAAAAAAAAGTTAAAAAAAAAAAAAAGAAAATACGAAAACAAAATCATTGACTCACTCACTCCCAGTGGCCTATATGTGCAATTGGGGTCTGCAAAATGGAGGGAGCCATAAAATATTTAAATAATAGTGGCAAAAAGAAAACTATAAACCCTGAACCCCAGACACTTAGCCAACTTCAAAATCCAAGCCACGGAGAACTCTTCATCCAGGCACGTGGCCAAATTGCTGAAAGCCACCGATGAGGAGAAGTCACGCAAGCCGAATGCGGGAGGTGGGATGTTCCTGGTAGAACAGTGGTGATGGCAGCTGACTTCTCAGTGTAAATTATGCAGGTGGGGAGACAATGGAGCCACATCTTATATTCTTGATTAAAAAAAAAGTCATTGGTCAAGACGTCATTGCCCAGAAAGTGTTGAAATGAAAACTTTCTTCAGGCCTGCCACAGCTGAAAGGACTTGTCATCAGAAAGCCTGAACTCAAGGACATGTTCAAGTCCTTCAGAAAGGTGCATGTTGGGTCGACACAAGGGGCCACAAAGCATAGTAACACAACAATACAAAGAGAGGCACACAAGACCCTTTTTCTTACTGCTTTAATATCCTTCAAAGAAAATTGAGTGTTTGTCTAAGAATGACACCAGGATAGCAACATTTGTTGGGGGTGTAACATCCTGAAGTGACCGTGACAACAGCAGCACAAGCGTCCAGCCATCGAAGGGAAGACAGCAGGTGCGATTTTCTTCTATGCTTTAGTGCTGGTGCATAGCTGAAGGTACGCTGTGGAAGTTAAAGATGCTTTCTAGAAGTCCTCGAGCAGTCCCTAAAACCATGACGGCTACAAAACAGACTGTGACACCGAGTGAGGGGAGAGGAGGAAGTATGTTGAGCTCAGAGGACTTTGGGAGCTATGGGGGACACGTGACAGCCCACACTTGCCAAGATCCCTGTAGCTGGAAAGCTATGGTAGGTGTGAACCCTGAGGCCTTCAGTTAACAGGAGTCTTTGTTTCCAATCCATTTCTGCAATGCAGCCATTTTAGTAAATGCCATATACAAAGGCACAGTGTCTATAGGTAAGCTGATGGGAGAGCACCTACCTTCTGATTTGTTCAGTTTTTCTCTCAAACCAGTCTATTAGTTTTAAAAGAAAGCTGGAGTGACTCTATTCCTATCCTGTCAGTTAAATTGGCAGAGATAATTTCATAATGATAAAGGAATTGGGTCATCAAGAAAATAAAACCCTTTGCTCCTGCATCTAATTGCATCTTTGAAGTTATAAAGAGCCCTGGAGAGGAGAGGGGAGATGGGAAATGCACCATGATGGATATAGACCCCAGCCTCCCTCCCTCCACAGCCAGCCCACCAGATGCCCAGAAGATACCAGGTGCCTAGTCCTGAATTATGCCATCAACCAACTTGATCTAAGGAGCATTTATAGAGAAGCTGGCAGAATATACATTAAAGAACATGTAAGGCATTTTAGAGCTGGATTGTATTTGGAAATGTAATTTTTTACTTGAGAAAATTTAAAAGAATTCAATTCACATAAAACATGTACTATGACCACAATGGACATAAACTGGGAACCACTCACAGGAAGACATCTGAGCCACCTCAGGTGTTTGAGAATCAGACACTTATAAAGTTTTCAGGGGTTAATGCAACACATTGACTGGAAGTTAAATAGCATTCTGAACCAATTTACATGAAACTATAACATCAGAACTTGGGATACTGGGCTGGGGAGGCAACTCCCACTAAAATAAAAGCCCAGTGTGGGGATGCATGTTTATAATCCCAGTGCTCTGCAGATGGAGCCAGTCTAGTCTGCTTAGAGAGCTCCAAGCCTGTGGACAGCACCTGACCTTCACACACATGTGCGCACACAGAGAACGTGGGGTCCCATCACAGTAGAACATGAGGCATTTGTAGCAATAGTCTCCCACATGGTAACATAGGAAATTAGAAGAAAGAACCAACGAAACACAGAGCAAGCAGACATGGAGTTACCAACATCCAATGAGACTGGAAATACAAAAAACAAGAGAGAAAAATCTCTGAAAGAGACAGATAATACTTACAACCCTCTTACTGGGCTAATTAGGGTAGACTAATTCTAAGAAGAGAGGTGACCCGAACACACAGACCCCAGAAACGTGGAATGGATGACACAGGGCAGCAAGATCCCACAGCCTGACAACTCTGAGGGACAGCTCTCTTGACAGCCAAATTCATTTAAGAAGAAATAGATTACCTGACAATCCTACATTAGAGAAATTGGATTTGTAGTTGAGCTAGTCTCAGGATGTCTTCACTGGTGAATTTGAGCACTTAAGGATGTCAGCTTGTCCTAGTCAGCCAGATGCTGCTGAGATGAATCTCCAAACCAGGCATAGTTTATGGGAGGAAAGGATTTATTGAAGCTACAGATCCAGGGGAAGTTCCATAATGGGCTGGCCCCTTTTCACTGGTCCGAGCAGAGAGAAAGAAACCCATCACCAACACCACAGACACACAAGCAAAACAGGCAAGGGGAAAGAAATTTTCTCCCCCTTTATATATCCTTAGGGTGGGGGGTCTTGCAACCCTATCCCAGACTTGTTGACTCCCCACGTCTCTGGAATTTCCTTCCTGCACTGCCCTCCCAGGAAGGGATGTTCACTTCTAGCTTTCTTGAGCTTCTTTACATCCTGTCCCCTACTGGGAGGGCTGCCTTCCTGTGAACATCCTCAGAGACCCACCCAAAACAATTAAAAAGAACAAGTTGACAACAAAGCCTCACCATCACACAGCTCTAGACAAAACTTCCAGGAAAATGAACAGGAGGAAGCACTCCTCGGCATTTTGTGTGCCTCATCACAAAACCAAGAAGAATAAAAAAATTAAGCTGCAGAGGCCAATACCTCTCACATACACAGACCCATGGATGTGAAGTATGATGGGAACAAGCCAAGCTTGTACAGGAAGGACAGTCCATCAGGACTGTGTGGCAGTCACTTACCAGGAATACGGGATCAATCCAACACTTGAGGCTCTGTGGATCTAACTGACTGTTGCACAAAACTCAAAGAGAAGTTGTCGCACTGTCTCCATAGGCTGAGAAAAGTACGTGGGTATCTCCAGCTGTTGTATCTGTTCATTCATTCACTACTGGGGATTAAGCCTAGGATCTTGCACATAAAGAGCTCTACCATGGAGCTATATCCTCAGCCCTTTCCAAATTCCGAGATAAGGTCTTATCAAGTTGTTGGGGCAGGCATTGAACTCGCAATCCCCCTGCTTCAACATCCTGAGTAGCTGGGCTTACGGACTTTCGCCACCACGCCTGGACCCAACACCTGCTTATAAGAAGACCTGTCTGCAAATGAGAGGAACGTTCTTCACGCTTACGACAGTATCAGGCATGATACGTTTGCAGCTAACATCCTTCTAAATGACAAATGACTGCCCAGTTCTCCCTCAGGGAAGGACCAGCACAGGACGTACTCTTGTTTGTTCCTGTCCAGTGCCATGTTGGATTGGCAGTTGGGTCAATAGGCAGGAGAAAGAAAAAGCAGCCATGCAGATTAGAAAGGAAGAGATGAAATGTCTCTACTCAAAGACAACCCGACTCTCTTGGTAGAGAATCTAAAAGGATCTGAAAGTGAACCCTTACCCTCCCAGAGCTAATCACCGCATTTGCTCATGTCACGGGGAACAAGACCAACTCACAGAGACGGCGACATCTCTGCGTTAGCAAGATGCAATTGGACGCTGGATTTAAGATACTGCCATGGACGGCCTGAACGCTGGGCAAACAGGGAAACTTTTCTGAGTGAAATGAGAGCTGCAAATAGCAGAGAGGTCTGTCCTGTGCAGGCATCGTAAGACTATTGTCACGGTGTGAACCCTCTCCAAGCTGATCTATAGAGTCAGCGTGATTATAGATTCAGTGTGATTGATTATAGAGTCAGCGTGATTTCAGACCCTTTTCCAGAAGTCGCTCAGCTGATTCTAAAACTCAAAGGGAACCAGAAAGGTCTGAGAACAACAAAAGCAATTTTCGGAAGACCTTAAAAATAGATGAAAATCACTACATGATTGCAAGACACCATAAAGCTAGTCAGTTGACAGGGTGGCATTGGCACTAAGACAGACAGACATCTCAATGGAACAGAATATAAGTCTTAAAATAGACCTACACACATATGGACAAGTGATTTTTCAAAAAAAAGGTGCAAAAGCAATTCAGTAGAAAGGACCGTGTTTGCCACAAGCGGGTGCTGGAACAATTACACATTCTGCACCCCCTGAAGGAACGGGGGTCTATTCCTAACACCATATGCCAACATTCACTTAAAGTGGATCAAAGACCTAAATAGGAAACACAAAACTATCAAACTTCTAGGGGAAAATATCTTTGCAATCCCGGGTCAGGCATCCATTTCTTCTTATGATACTGAAAACATAACAAAGATACAATTTGACTTCAATGAGGTTTTGAGCATCTGCTCTCTGAGAGGTCCAGCCAGCAGAATGAAGGCAGGAGTCGTGGACTAGAAGAAAATATTTTGCAAACCATGAATCCGATTGAGGACTTTGAAGCAGAGTCTAAAGAGAACTCTCAAAACTCAACCACTTGATAAAAGGAAAAATGGGAAGAGGTTTGAACAGATACTTCAAGAAAGATCTGAGGACCAGTGTGAGAGAAGGTGCAGAGGTGTTAGGAGAAGGTGAATTAAAGCCACAGGTGTGTGTGTGTGTGTGTGTGTGTGTGTGTGTGTGTGTGTGTGTGTGTGTGTGTGGAGGAGTCAGTCCTCACATACTGGGAAGTATAACCTCTTTGTAAAATGATGGGTTCTAAGTTAGCTGTACACTGTTTCAGTTTGGACCTGAAATGTCCTCCGCAGGTTCCTGTATTTGCATGCTTGTGCTCAGCTGGAGACACTGTTTTGGGAGATTATAATACCTTTGGGAAGGTTGGGCCTAGTTGGAGAAAATGGGTCATTGGGGGGATGGGACTTCAGGTTCACTGCCTGGCCCCACTTCCTGTCCTTTCTCTGTGTCCTATTGTGAGGAGGTGGGGGTGTCAGACACGTTCTCACCACCCATAATAACTAGCCACTACTCTCTTCCCTCCATGATGAGTCAGAATCAGGCCTACTTCCCATAAGTTGTTTTTTCAAAAATATTTTTATTTATTTTCAAGGAGAGAGAGAGGGAGAGAGACAGAGACACAGAGAGAGAATGAATGCACCAGGGCCTCTAGCCACTGCAAACAAACTTGAGACACATGGGCCGCTTTGTGGATCTGGCTTTACTTGGGTACTGGAGAATCAAAACCAAGTGCCTTAACCAATGAGACATCTCCCCAGCACCCCTTAAGTTGTTTTTGTTGGTTATTCTGTCACAGTGATGAGACAGTACCTAACAGACCTGCCATGTGATCAGCCATTCTCCCCAGGAGAGGAGAGGGTCCACCTTAGTATCAGCTTTGTTATAGAAACCAAGAACTACTAACAGCCTGACTGCCTTTGGGCATGGGAATGGATGGACGGATGGAATGGAATACTACTTGGCTATGAAGAAGAACATTTCTATGCTGCACAGGGTCACATGTCAAAGGAATTAACGGAAGAAGCCAGGTAAATGAAGCAGGTTGAAAAGCTCCAGCTCTGCTGATGGGAGAAAGGGATTTTCACTTCTCCAGTGATCCCAGCATGAGTCGCCAAGCTCTGTCACACATCTGCAAGCCAGTAAGAAGACAGACGACATCCTGGAAGAAAACCCACAAGGAGCCTGAGAAGAGAAAATAAAACGGCAAATAAATATGTACAAAGCAACGCAGTCTCACTATTGTATGGGGAATTAATTAATTAGTACCAAGAAGTGTCATCTGATAAGCACCTGGCAGATTAGTCAAAACTAAGTGGAGGCCGACAGCCAGTGAGGTGGAGGTGTGGGACAAGGGGTCTCATGCCACCCATGAGAGGACAGTGATAAATAAGTATCATTTATTTATGAGACGCGAAACTGTCACGACTTATAACTCAGCAATGCCACTTCTAGAAAATTCCTCATGAGATGTGTACGATCACACTCACTGACATCCTTGGTCGAAAAAACACTTGCCTGCCCATCCCCAGCATGGTGGTCTGTCCTAGAATGCAGATAGATGGAGACGCAGACTCCCGGCTGCAGTGTGGGTGCACACTGTGTGCGGTCTGGAACCTACACAAGAACACAGTACATTGTTGATGGGAAGAGGAAGCTATGAGTGAACCATAACTAGCCTACGTTGCTGTGGTTCTTTCTGGAAGAGGATGGAGGGAGATGGGAGGGAAGGTGGCCAAGGGCGGTTCCTAGCTTTCCCATTCAGCCCAGTTGAGACCAGTGCCCAGCAGCCCACCGAGCCCAGCCGCCCAACTGATCTCCCCTGCCCCTGGCCAGGTGCTGGGCCAAGTGGTGGCTGGTGATTTGGCATCAGAGAGGTAAGAGTGAGTGTCCCACACTCTTGGCTGGCATCATGAAGGGTGACCTCCATGGCCTGTGGGTCTCCCCCCAGGAGCTCCTGGGTGGCCCTTCCTAGGAGTGGGAGCGCTGAGTGCCAGCCTGCGGGTTTCTAGCTGGACTCGCATGCCAGTGTGCTTTCTGAATAGCTGTGCCAGCCTTGTACGCATCGCCGACAGGGTGCTCTTTCCTCACCAATCATTCTCTCATTTTCAGACAGTGGCTCCTTATCTATCCCAGGCTCTCCTGAACTCGCCCTCCTCCCGGGTGGTGGCTCTCCAGATGTGCCCCACATGCTCTGTGCCCATTTTCACCAGGTTGATGTGTGTCAAACTGTTGCACAAAGCGGTGTTTCCAGGCTTATGGTGAAGCTAGTCCTGTGTTTGCACGTCCTCAGCCACTAAGGACTCCTGCCGGAAATGGCTGCTGTCACCTTGGCCGCTGGACACTGTCTTAGCTTCTGAGTTCTACAGAGACAAGGGTGGGGACAGACATCACCACGCAGTCACAACACACAGATCCACTTGGGCCCTGGGCTCTGGGCTTCTCCTCTCTCTCTCTCTCTCTCTCTCTCTCTCTCTCTCTCTCTCTCTCTCTCTCTCTCTCTCTCTCTCCAACTGGACTCTTGGGTGTTAAGGGGAGGCAGCCCAAAAGGTGCCCTTGCCCCTCACTAGCATCATCAAGATATGGCGGCAGTGTCCTTGTCCTCGGCCCTGGTCAGCTAGGGTCGGCGGACAGGCTGGTTTTCCTGCATGTTCCCACAGAGCTGTTACTCTAGGATCTGTTGTTCAACTTACTGTTGCCACAGACAGCGCATGCTACACCTCAGGGGCAGTAATTCACGTATCAGCTATGAGAGGGACTGCTTTCCAAGTAGAAGGAAGGGCCCAGGACTGAGGGCCACAGCTCAAGGCCACCGCTCTCCCTGGTCACCTGTGAGGGGGTGCGCAGGGTAGACCTGGAAGAAAGAACCTGGGATGGTAACGTCCCTATGACACCTTCTTGTCTACTTAGCACCCATAGGTTCATGATCTCATCTCCTGCTGGGCATGGCTGTGGGAGAAGCACATGGCAGTCAGATGGCACTGTGACTCTAGAATGTTCCATGCTGGCCTGCACACTCTTCACTGGACACTCCCTGTGTGCACACTGCTTGTACCCAGGCTCTCTGGACACTCCCTGTGTGCACACTTTTTGCAGCCCTGATCTGCCTTTTGCACACTGTGTGCACACTGCTTGTCATTCATCACATCATATTCAATCTTAGCGACAACCCCAGATGCCATCCTTGCCATCAGCCCCTTTGCAGGTGACCGAGGAGGTGGCTGCCTCCATCCAGAACTGAAAAGCAGAATTGGCTTCAGGAGGCTGGAGTGGAGCCTTGTCGCCATTCTTCCGTTCTGCCGTTTCCCGTGAGGAGATGGGCACACCGCTTCCTGCTCATGCTTCCTACTCAAGGTCATGCAAAGTGGACCCAAGACAAAGCTCCATCTCTCCCCTTCTCCCATGGCCCTGCCAGTTCTGGAAGCCCCAGCCCCAGCTCTTCAGGGGCAGCTGAGCCTTCTGCCTGGCTGTGCAGCTAGCCCACCAGAGACCTCCTTGTGGGGCCTGGAAGTCAGCCAGGCTAGGAGGTCATTCTCACCCTGCCTCCCAGGTGCCAGCCTGCTCCAGGGGAAGGAACTTCTCTGAAGAAAGTCAGAATTGGGAGAAGCCAGATGGTGGGTGCTGGCTTCTCCATGAGCCCAAGGCCACCCTGGGCTGTAGAGGGGTAGCTGGTACACACATCTGGCTTCTGAGCTCTGGGTATCCACAGTGCAAGGCCTCCTGGGAGAGAGAACACTTTGTTCAGGAGTTCACCTTCCCATGTTGTTTGGGGCTAGCAATTCATCTGATTGCTAAAGGGAGCGGGGCTATAGCACCCTACAGGGATGAGCACTGTGCATGGAGTCCTGGCTCTCATCCAGCCTCCTAGTCTGTTTCTTGCTTGTGTCAGGTGGGAGGCTGCACTGGGCAGTGCAGGATTGAGGACAAGATTCTGGGAAATCAAGAGAAGGGGTAGCCCAAGAAATGCAAAACTGTTTACAAGGAACGAAATAGCAAATTTAAACTCAAGGCAGCATCGGGCAGGCCTGGGGGTAGGATGAGGCTGTAGAGGAGACTCTGGTGTGGGTAGGGCTTCTCACTGGTCATCCAAGCATGCTGGTGGACCTTCTGAGAGGTCAGTGGCAAGCAACACCAGGGTTGGGTGTCCAACATCCAGGGCAACCCCAGACCCACACATCCATCCTCCCAAGACAGAGACCGAGGGCAGCACGAAGTTCACAGGGCCTCTGCTCTGCCTCTTGCAGGCTGATAAGACAGAGTAACAGGACCCTGTGGCCAATGTAACCAAGTGGTGCCCTGGCCACTGGAGAACCTGCCTGTAACTGTACCGTCTTTTTGAAAATGGCTGAGAGAGCGGATTTTGAGCGTTCTCACTAGAAAAATGTATGTTGGGAGGGGGGCAGGTGTTAGCTTTCCCCAGTGTGGTGTACCTGATTGAAAATAGCACTGGAAACTCAGTGAGACATGACATCCTTGTATGTTAATGAGAATCAATGAAAAAAATGCAAGATGTTGATGCTTAGTTCCTCTGACACCTAAATCACTGTACTGAAATAGGGTTTCTTGAACCCGGGGATGCGACTGCATGATAGAGTGTGTGCCTAGCACACGTGAAGCCCCAGGGTTAATCCCTAGCATGGGAGAAATCCCTAAAATAAATAAACAGGTAGATGATTAATAGATGATTAGTAGATAACAGACAGACGATGGCACACATCCTATGCCTTTTGCTCATCGTGCCTTTTGCCTTATTTTTATATAAAGCTTGGAAAATGTATTCACTTTGGATTTTTCACTAGCTCTTTCTAAATTCACGTTAAAGATCATATTTATCTGAACTGATGAGTCTTCGGGTGGTCTCTTAAACTTTGTACTGGGCAGGAGGCTCACCAGCCGCCCTCCCTTCTGTACACCGTGTGCTCACAGGGAGTGCCCGGTGAACAGTTCTCTCTAGCGCCTTTGAGTTACCCATGAGGCTGGAGGAAGGGTCTGTGCCCTGCACTTTGCCTATAGCTAGCCCCACTCCTCCTGGCACCCAGTCCAGCCTCTCAGCCGTCTGCAGGGTCACCTGGGCACCCAGCTGCCTGGTCTCACAGCCTCCCTGCTCTGTGGGGGAGAGTTGGTGGAACCGTCTTGTCAGGCTCGAGCTCCTGTCTGGGCAGGAGTTAGCCATGGCCTCCTAGCTTAGCCCTCTGGCTCCCAGAGGTGCACAGAGGAGATGGATGGGTGCTTGGGAAATAGACAGGCAAGCTCCTTGGGCACAGAAGTGGAAACATCCCCTGTCCAGTGAACAACTGCACGAGAAACATTTCGTCACAGGGCTGGGCAGTGCTGGGAGCAGGAGAATGAGCAGGGTGTCACCGGTCCCCTAGTGCACCAGGAAACCCTAGAAGTAGATTTTAATTTAAAAAATCCACTGTATTTGTGTATAATGCTCCAGAGGACCTCCACGCCATTCTGCCCAGCTTAGACCCGTCACATGCAGAAGCAGTGGGCACACAGGGTGGTCTTGTTGCTTACTCCTTCTGACCCTCTCCTTTGATGCCCCATCCTGCGGGCCCTGGACAGCCCTTGCCTCGATGCACACACAGAGAACCTTCCCTCCCTCCCTCCCTTCCTCCCTCCCTCCCTCTCTCCCTCCCTCCCTCCCTCCCTCGCTCCTCAGCCTCCATTGCTGGTTTATTCCTCCCAGTAACAGGCCCCACCATAAGCTGACGAGTGTGATAGATACGCTTGAGTGTGTCTAATACTTGTCAGGATTAATTCAACTTTGAATTAGAGCAGATGAGTTTACTGGGGAGGGGGGCAAGGCAGGAGCCTCATCTGCATTTCAGAAGTGGGGAGACTAAGGCTGTCAGTTGGCTGGGGTGAATGTGGCTGTGGGGCCAGGTCCAGTCAGGGTCAGGGGCCATGACAGCTACCACGCCTGCTCTTGGAGGTAAATACAGAAGGAAAGGAGTTAAGCCTCACCGTCCTCAAAGCAATTAATCACAGAATTGGAGAGGCAGGCCAGACAATTATGTCCCAGACAAAGGGGATGAAGGGTGGGGGTAATAACTGCAGAGCCTCACACTGTGAGATTAATAAGCATTTGGCATTTGGATGGCATGCCGAGTCTCTGGGCAGCTCTGCCATCAGGCTTTGCCCCATCTGCCCCCTGGGACATTCCCAGCCCACAGGTCAATGTTACCGTGGTTACCAAGCCATGGTCACACGGCCAGCACACAGCTTCATTAGGGTAGCCGGGCGCATCCGAGCGTGCTGGTGGGCCCTCTGAGAGGTCAGTGGTAAGCAGCAACAGGGTGGAGTGCCCAACATCCAGGGCGCCCCAGACCCTCACATCCATCCTCCCAAGACAGAGCTCACAGGGCCTCTGCTCTGCCTCTTGCACACTGACAAGACAGAGAAACGGAACTCTAGCCAACGCTGTCAAGTGGGGTCCTGAGAAAGTGTGGGAGACGTCTTCAGCAAGGCCTGGGCAGGCTCATGCCTGCTTCTCCCCTTCTCTTCCCAGCCTGCCCACCTCCACCATCTGCCAAGCCTCCCACAAACGGTCATCTGAGCAGCACCCAGCTCATCTGCCCTTACTCCCTGACTCACCTGTCTCACTTCCACAAGGTGGAGGTGCCAGGTGACTCCTCCAAGAAACCCCCATCTTCCTCATCATTTAAAGTGCCATCTTCAAAGGCAAGGACATTCCTAACAAGATATTGGTCAAGATTTGGGGAAAGTGGAGTAAGGGAAACATTCGTTTATTCTGTCACTCACTCAGTCACTTCATTCATTCATTCATTCATTCATCCAGTTCTGTGACTTGTTCCGTCTAGCCCTGGGGACACTACGGTGGCTAGTCCAGATGTGTGTACACCCCCTTCTTGGTATTGCCCTTTGAGCTGGGGAGAAGCAACTCAGACATTGGCCAACATGTTTTGTGAGGGCTAGCTCTACCTCTGAGATGGCCAGGCAGGTGGGGAGGGTGGCAATGCCCCGGTGAGGGGTGAGATATGGGAAGCAGCCAGGAGATGCAGTGGCAGAGCTGGTGGTGCCTGGACCTTCAGGTGTCTGATGTGGCTCCCAGTGGCATGGATGTTACTGAGTGATGCTATCTCTGCCATGTGAGTTTGGGGTGTGGGCAAAGAGAGCCCTGAGGGCTGGAAGTACTCCATGGAGCAGTCTTGCAGCACTAACACCCCTTTAGTAACATGGGACCTAGGTGTCAGTGTCCCCAAGTGAAGCAGGTCCCTATCCTACAGGACTCAGCTGACATGGCTGTGCCTCAGGGCCAGTGACCCACCGGGCTTGGAGAATGGGAGCTGCTGTGCTTGGCATGGTGCCCAGAGCTGCCCACATCCTGAAGACTCACAGGTCAGGGGCTTCGACCCATTGGGCCCAGAGCTGCAGCGAGGCCCAGCCAACGCAAGTCAAAGCACCTTGATGCCAGGCGAAATGAAAACTTTCAGGAAGCCACCAGAGAGATGGGCTGTGCCTGTGGAATGGAGCATCAACACTCAGAGGACTGTCTGCACTGGTGGCAGGTTCAGGAGGCTGCTCAGTCCTAGAGTTCTTCCTGCTGGCCCAGCCGAGGAGTTGGCTTCACAGAGAGGCTGGCCAGTGGCTCTAGGTCTGCTGCTGGTGTCCTCACTTGCTTTCCCCTTCTGCATGGTCAGAAGTCAGACCCGCCAGGAGGCTCAGTGTCCTGGACATCCTGAGGGTGCTGGGCTCATTCTGTCCCTTGTCCCTTCTTGACCCTTCTGAGCAGTTCCCAGGCTTCCTCCCATGGAGCGGCCATGTTCTACCTACTATGTGCATCTAGGTCTGCTCTTGGCATCATAGAAGTACCATCATGACATGTGGGGACGGTGAGGCCCTAATCTGCTTCTCTGTGTGATGTTTTCTCTACACAGTGGTGGTCCCAGGATTGCAGGTGACCCCAGAGGAAGCCAGAGGCAGCCTCTTCTCAGCTGCTCCTGGCTCCAGGATAGCCTCACTCTACAAGGCCCTGCAGCTCCTCTTCAGTCCTCAGTAGCATCCAGGCTGGGGCTGCTTGGCAGGGAGTGACCAGATGACCCCCTCAACCAGCAATGGCTTCCATCGGAGTCACAGTGACAGTATTTCCATGAGGGATGGAAAGGGTGGTGGCTGCAGGCATGAGGATTCATCACGAGCTTGCCCAGCTCTTTCCTGGAGAGACCCCCAGCCTCCTTGGCCTTTCCAGGCCTTTGAGGAGAGTCCTGTTCCTTGAAGCTGCCTCCCCCCACACACGCAGGGGCGAAATTGCCATTTGCTTAGCAGTTCCTATCTCTGTGCAGCAGATGCTGCGGAAGCGGTTACATACAAATGGAAAGCGTCGAGGAACGCAAGGCTTCTACCAGCCCATGCCTTTCATTCTTGCCCCTCCCCCCTCGCTGGCTGTGCTTTCTCTTTAATTAGGGGAAAGAGAAAATTGTGACATCAACTCAAGGGCATCACCTCCCCAATGTGGTAAGAGCAGGGATTAAATCCCAGGCCCAGTCCCTTGGCACAACAAATCTGCTTTCAGATTTGTGCAGCTGCAGAGAAGGGAAGGCTGGAGGCTGGGCAGAGTGGGGAGGGGCCTCACCACACCAGCGCCAAATTGAAAGATGGAATGTTTGCTCTGGGGCGGCTGCTTGGCCCCTTCTGTGGCTGGGTGGTTACCATCCGGCTATTTGTGCCTTTGTGATCCTGGGAACCTGGCAATGGGCAGGGGACAGGGCGCCAGGGGCGAAAGGGGCAGCATGCCTTCTCCACCCACACCTGCACATCGCTCACCCACCTGTTCATCCATTTACCCATCCAAAAGCTCCTTTTCCTTCCCGCCATCCCTCTGAATCCCTGTGTCCGTCCTTCTTCCATCCACCCCTCCACTCATTCATCCATCCACCTGTCCATTTATCCACCCACCTGGCCATCCATCCATTCATCTAGTGCACACTCGCTCCAAGCCCTCTGATGAGTACAAGGCTTCGTTCCCAGCAGGCTAGACAAGTGTCCCTGGAGACAGTCTGGAGCGCATGAGCACATGGCTTATGGATGGCTGAGCTTGTTCCCAGTTATCCTGGTTTCCTATGATTTGTGGTCTAGACCTGTGGCTTAGCATCTTGGTGCCTCCCTGTTCTGGTCTTTGCGATGGGATCTGGGGGTGGACAGGTGAGGACCTGTCTCTCTCTCTCACTGCGTCTCTTATTTTCTCAGCTTCTGTGTCTCTGTCTGTTACTGTCTTTCTGTCTCTCTGCCTCACCTAGGCCTGCACTTTCAGTTTGGAGTCCCTCCCCACATCCCTCTAGAGTCAAAGGTGATGTCCAGCACTGGTCACCCACACATGGTCAGTGTACTGGGAGTAGCTGACTTCTTGTCTCTTGGTGTCTCCTTAGCCTCTTCGTCACAAATTATCCCCAACTTAGTAACTCAAATAATAGACACCCACAACTCAGTCTCTGAGGGAGGGTTGGGAACTGGGAGCAGCTGAGCTGGGGGCCCTGGCTAAGGCTCTGCTGAGATGACAGTCAGAGGAATGCTCCTGCCAGAAGGTAGACTGAGGCCAACAGCCCGTCCCAGGATAATTCCTCAGAGGCAGAGGCAGAAGGCATACACCAGTGTCCAGTGGAAGTAGCAGGTAGACTTCCTGAAAGCAGGTGTGTGGAGGACTACAAGTGCCTTTATGGCCTGGCTTGGAGCAACACCCCGTCACTACCGCCACAGCCACCAAATTGTCCAAAACCACGTGCACTTGTTAGGAGCCAGGAGGGTAGAAGGGAGACGAGGCTTCTGCTCACCCCTGTTTATTTCACAAAGGCTGAGGTACAGTCTCAACTTGGGTGCCTGCCTCTGGACAAGTGGAGAAAATGTGTGATATATGGCCGTGATGGAATATTATTCAGCCATAAAGAATAAGACTGTCACTTGCAGCACAATCAATGATGGAGTAAGCGGAGGTGGTGGGCGCTGTGATAAGTGAAATAAAGCATTCATAAAAGGACGGGTACTGCATGCCCCTCTCCTACTTGGGGGCTGAAAGCTGGCTGGACTGAGTCTAGCGCACACTAGAGCCTGGGGAGAGGACAGGGAAGGCAGAAGGAGCTGAGTTTGATCAGTGCACACTGTGAGCATGGGTATAAAAGTCACACTGAACCCTGTGAATACGTACAGCTAAGACATGCCAATCACACAGCATTCAAACAGGGAAGAAGCACTGGCAGCCGGCTTCACTGCCACGTCCCCAGCCCACCCCACCTCTTCTCCTTCCCAGCTTGTTATAGGACCATCTTTTCCCTGGCCCTGACTTCACCTTCCCCAGGGCTTCACTTGGATCTTGGCCCCTCCCCCAGATCCTCTCAGCCTCACTCAGCACAGCAAGTGGACAGGGAATGCAGAGACCCCCACGTCCCAGCCCCCCCCCCCCCAGCACCCTGAAGACATTCCCTCTTCCTGCTGCAGAGGGTGGAAGGCTGAGGCTCCTGCAGGCGATCAACCTCTCCGTCAAATCCTAATGTCTCATTTTCTTGATTTAAAACCAGCCTCTTCAACTGTTAATTGTTGGAAGGGGCAAAAATAACAAGAAAGGCAAAGGAAAATCAATTTGCGTGCCTGCCGGGCCACTGCCCTTTGTGGTGAAGACCATGAAATCGTCAGAGGCAGCCTGAGGCTCGGTGCTTATCTCCTCTCCACCTGGGCTCCTGCGTTCCGGGGATGGAAGGACATTTTCCCTCACATCTGGGCATCCTGCCCACCCAGTCATGGCAGCTGTCCCTGCCAGGGAAGTGGGAAGAGCTGACGTCCAGTTGGGGCCAGGACAGAGCAGAGAGTGTGCTTTCTGGTTAGGGAGGAGGACGTGGCCAGTGCCCCTGAGACGTGGACAGGAGATGATAGCTTCCCTTCAACAGCTTTTGATCCACAGCACCCAGCAGAGAAGATGGGCATCCAGGGGCCACTGTGAGGGATACAAGGACATGTCGATATGAGTTTGATACCAAATGTGCTGGTGGGCAAGGGGGTCCAGGGACGAGACACCTGGGTGGTAAATAACCACAGACCCCTGATTCCTGCAGGAAGCCCGACTCGGCTTTCCCAGCTCTGGTGTTCCTGGGGGGGGGGCTGTGGCACAGAGATGACAAGGAGAGGCCCTCTTGACAGCCACCTTCACCTTCTGGTGGCTCTGCAGGTTCCAGTCCTGGCTTCCAGAGGCTTGACTTTTACCTTCCTGCACTGGTGCCACTGTGTGCTCCTCCCTGCTGGCTCTGTGGGCACCAGACTCTGACCTTGGAGCTGCGAGGGAGGGCCTGGGGCAGACCCAGCTCACTGTGAAGACAAGCTCAGGATCACCTAAGAGAGGGGCCACAGGCAGGGAGTCTGAGCACTGCGTTTTCATTTCTTACTAACATTTTGGTGGCGCCTCCCCCGCCCCACATAGATCTAATCAATCCACATCCTAAACCCGGATTAACAATATGACCTTTTCAGAGAAGATACCAGCAGGCATTCTTAAGTGGAGGATCTCAGAATGAGATTGGCCTGGGCTATCTCCAGGGCCCTAAATCTAATGACAGAGACCCCAGTGCAGGGAGGGGGGCAGGGGGCTATGAAGACACAGCAGGGCGGAGGCAGGGGTCTGAGCCCGGAGCCACCAGGAGCCACCCACTACAAGTCTTTGAGGTCTGCATGATGTCAGCAACACAGGCCCCTCCCAGCACCCCTGGCTCCCAGAGGCCCATGTTTTCATCTCCCCAGGAGCAGGGTATTTTGCCTCCATAGCTCCCAATAGCATGCCTGTTACTTCTAGAATTTTCAGCTTGGAGCTTATCTATTGGTTCTCCCAAAGTGGACAGGACTGAGTGATTTTGTCTGGGATCCCCCCTCGCCCACCCCCACGGCCATAATGATGCCATTTCTGTAAACACGCCTTGGCACTGAGCCCTCTTCCTCCTGTACCTCCACGCTTCCCTAGACCGAGATGATCTCACTTTTTCACTTGCCTCCTGGCTGTCCTCTCCAGGTCCCCAAATTGTCGTTCCTGTTTTGCTCCCCTGTTCTGGTGGGCTGCTTCTCCTGGGGGCAGCATGCGTGGGAGGCTACCCAGGTTCATTCTGCCCTCACCCTATGGGGGTCCGGCACAGCCCCTCCCCTGAGAATGGCTCCTTGTCTCCTGTGAACAATGGTGTTTTGATTCTTGCTCCTTTGTGTGGAGTGTGTTTGTTGGAGGCTCTGGTTTGGCCCTCTCTGGAAGCTGGTCAGATTTCCTCCTTGTTCTCTGTGCTGTGAGATGTAATTATGTGCCTTGCTGTGGGCTGACGTTCGCTTGTGGGCTGAGTTCAGTTTGCCACTGAATCTGAAGCGTTCCTGGATTGGTCAGCCTGGGCAGTGTGGCTTCCACAACATAATGCAGGCAGATCTCCCAGCGCCAGAGGCCGGACCCGGCGCCCAGGATAGGGTTCAAGGTTGGGCACTGCTGACAAACCCCGTCATGCATGTCTATGTCCGCATCTGTTTCATCGGGATACCTGTCAGCTTGGATCAGGGCCTGCCTAGTGACCTCCTTGTACTTGACCTAGTCTTTGGCCACCCCTTCTCCAAACAGGTTCCCCAGGAGGCCCCACCCACGCCAGAGCCCTGCCTGGGAGGCTTGTGCATTTCTTCTTCATCACTTCCAAGAACCTGTCACTGGGGTGTGAGGCTCGCTTTCTCAGGGTCTCCCATCTCTGCCACCAATATTCACCTTCCTAGACGTTTTCCCACAGACTCCAGCCTTTCTCAGCCTGTTCAAATCCTAGCTGTATCTGAGAGGGCACTAAGCATCACGGGGGATGCCCTCATCGCCTACGTGGCCTGACTCTTGGCACTATTATCTCTGGTCTCCATAGCAGATGTCAGAGGGACCAGACTTGGAGCTGAGTTCCAGCGAAAGCTCTGAGTAGTGTGAGTCTGCATTGCGGAGGCCTTGAAGAGGAATAACACAGGCCACAGGGTTGGGATCCCCGGGTGGGGGTGTCTTTAGGCCTGTGCAGCACCCCCACTCGAGTTCCAGCTGCAGGGTTCTGACCACCCATGCTCTGAGTGCACACACACACACACACACACACACACACACACACACACACACACACGCCATCTCTCGCCCCTCCCCCCACAAGAAGGCTCTGTTCGTCCATGGGAGTACAGAAGGGAGGCCTCCAGGTTCTTAGGATCAGAAGAAGGGTCTGGGGGTGCGACTGCTTCAGAACTTGACTGGCAGCAAATCCTCATCCTGTCACAGGCTTGTCTCATCTCCAGCAGACCCCCAGCTTTCGGCTCCTAGGGGCCTGGAGCCTCAGGATCCCTGCCTGGGTCCTGTTTGCCTGGGCCTTCTAAGTCGTCATGCTGCTTACATCTGCTTAACACCTTTGGGGTTTTGTTCTTTGACCACGTCTCCCCAAACCTAGAACTGCTCTGAAACATAAAGTTCACTAAAATATGTGTCATTGTTTCAACAATAGCCTCTGAAATAGAAAACTTAATGCTTTTTCAAATGCGCCATGCAGGCTTCCCCTCCCCAGGGGACGGCAATTTTATCTCCTTGTGATCAAAGATAGAGTGGAGGGAGGAGACAGAGGCCTCAGACCTATCCCAGCCTGACAGTGGTTCCTGGCAACCTGGAAGGATACTGGGATTTCCCAGTCGTCATTACCTGGCCATAGTCAGGAAATCACCCAGCTTTGCCTGCCTCAAGACATCTTTCTGATGTTTTCCCATTGAGCCAATTGGTTAGAACTGAGGCTGTTTCAACCATGAGCTGCGTACCTTTAATTTATCGAGAGAGAGAGAGAGAGAGAGAGAGAGAGAGAGAGAGAGAGAGAGAGAGAGAGAGAGAGGACTTCCCCAACAGCTTGGCTCTCAGAGGATCACAGCTCATCTACTGAATCCCAGAGCTTTGGAGGCAAAGGGCTTGGAAGACATTGCAAACAGGGCACAGGTAACTGACAGAGGCGGGACTGAGGAAGCCTCCCCAGGGCAGAGCTCCACCTTGGCCATCAGGGCTCTTGCAGTCAGCAGAGGGGTCTCCATCCTTGGGAGGCCTGTCTAGCTGCGGCTCTGTGCTGAAGAACGCAGCTCCTACCCACCCTGCATGGGACAGTTCATGAGCATCAACCCTTCCATGGCAGAAGCTTGTCAACACACCAGGGCAGGAGTTACCCATGAGCTCCCCCATCCTCTTGGGAAGGGTCTGAACTCCCAGCAGGTCTCGTGGGTCCTGCTGCCGGGCCTTCCACAGGGTGTCCTGCTCCTTTGCTGCTTGCTTTGTGGTCTGTCCTCCATGCGATGGAGAAGTTCAAAGCAGAATCCCTGTTGCACTGTTTGTCAGCTTCCCAGCGAGGCCTGTGCATGGACCTCGAAAGGCTGTGTATCGGCCTCCTCGGCTGCGTAACAGACTGCTGCAGCATGTATGTGCTCTGGGCACGGAGGACCAGGATGAATCAGGACTGGGAAGATACTGTAGCGCCCCTGCTTTGGGTCTTGGCTTCTTCCCTTTGCCTATTCCAATTGGAGAGACTTCTTGGACCACAGTGAAGGGAGTTGTCAGATTAGGATTTCTGCATAGAATCTTTTAGTCACAAACTCTTGTCTTTTTATCCACAAGGATCCCTCGGGTTGTCCTTTGGGGACAGAGGTGATTGTCCCAGAATTGACCAGAAGAGGACAAGGAGGGTGAGGATGCAGGCAAATGACTACATGTGACAAACTAGCCCCCCCACTCCCTGGGGAACGGCAGGGGGTAGATCAGGGAGAACAGAGGTGTTGGCATTCTGTCCCCAGCCTGCAGCAGGTGGGATGATGACAAAACCCACTGCTCCCTGGAGAAGAGAGGCTCTGAGCGTTGGCTGGGCCATGGTTCAGGAAGTCCCAGAGGGGGGCATCCTGGAGGGAAGGGTGTCACGAGCCACCGAGGAACTCAGTGGTGCCCGTGGCACAGAGCTCCGTGTGAAAGCTCATTTTTCTATCAGTAGTGAAACGCTGATCCCCTGTCTCACCATCCCAAGCTCCTTAAAAACAACATCCGCTTTGCTTCCGATGCCACTGGGAGCAGCTGGGACTTATCTCTTCCTGGGCCTCCTCCTTCCCATTCCGTGTTAACTGCCACGTTTAAGCTCTAGTAAATGATTGGGACGTGGACATGACAACCTGGCCTTCAGTGGCATTTATTTTTCCTTCCTGGCCAAGCGCTGACATATAAAACTCAATTTCACTTTGAAGAAAGTCAAGGGAGCGTGTGTTTATTTAGATCCCTTTCCAAGACAAAGGGTCACAGCTCCCCTGGGGCACCCCCTCCATCTCTGCCAAGACAGCTCAGTAGGAGAAGGATTCCCCCCAGGAGACCCAACCAGTGGGAAGGGAGACTCCACCCTGGCTACCTTTATGGAAAAAGACAGCTCTGTTTTGTCACCTGTGCCTTCCCATTGCCCACTATTTACCACAGGCCTTTCTGGGAGATGGGTCCTCTCCCCTTGGGGCCACACACCTGTATCATAGCTCCAGAGCCTGCAAGCCCCTGCTGGCTTGCAGATCTCAAGACTGGGTGCTGTCTTACTTCTCTGGAAACCAGGTCTGTGGCTGCTAATAACCTCTCTTGGAGAGTTCAGGTTCCCTGTGTCATTGGTTGCAGGGGAGGGGACACCCTGCAAATTGTATGGCCATAATAAGGTAAAGCTCAGAACAGCCCCCAGTGCAGTGCAGAGTGGGTGCTTGGTTGGCATATGCTGTTTCCTTTTGTCCTTGTTGGGTAAACTGAGCCCATGAGGACACCACTCCAGGTGACACCCCTCAGGGACATCTGGAGAGGCCAGTTCTGCCATGGAGAGTCCATTTCTCTTGGAGGCTGGGAAAATTAAACTTGTTTAGGATTTAAAAGAAATAATTTGTCAGTAGCAGGTGGTCTATGGAGAGAGGTTTGGGGAGCCGATGGTCCCAGGAGGGTGTCAGGAGGGCACAGAGCACCTGTGCCTCCAGGCTGGCCTGGCTCTTCTCTGCCTTAGCATCCTGCTGTCCTTGGAGTGGATGGTGGTGCTGGGCTGGGGTTGCACGTCCCTGCCTTCCATCCAGGGACCCTTCCAGACCCGCTGTGCTACACGTGGACACAGCAGGGGCACTGAATGAATATGCAGTGGTGGTGATGGGGACCCGTGGAGGCTGGTGTTCAACAACACTGCATATTTCCTCTTGTCCCTCTAGTGTCCTGGGTCCTCCATGAGGGCAGCTCTTCAGCAGGATGGGGTCCAGGAAGCAGACCAGGGCCTGGGCTCACCCGGCTGAGTACAAGTTAGCCCTAGGAGGCTGGCGGGTGTCTGTGTGCCCAGCTTCCTGGGACGCCGTGCCTGGAAGAGGACACAGAGCCCCCCACAAGGCATCTGTGCATTAGAGGAAATGAGCATGAAAATGAGAGCCGAAGGAGGAAATTGCTTTCCTGGCATTTCTCAACTGAGAAACCATTTCGTCTGGCCTTACATCCCTCCCTTCCGATTGGCCCGCTTGAGAGTATCATCACCAGGGAGGCACAGCCACACCTCCTTCCCCGCAGCTCTCCTTGGCTGGCAGTGGACTCTTTGGGGCAGCAGACCCTGCACCCCTCAGGGATGACTGGAGAGGCCCCACTTCTGCTGGAAAGATGGGCGTGTTTGGAATTTAAAAATGGTCAAATGTGTCATGATGTGCAATTCTACTTCACTACGACAAGCCAACAGGGGGAGGAAAGGGACACCCAGGCTGTGCCTCTCCCTGTTCTCTATCTGTCTGGTCTTCGGTGGTCCCCACGCCTCTACCCTGGGTGTACTCTCTTCCCCTCACAGTTGAGACAGCACTTGAGGGTCCCTGTGTCCCTCAGGTAGACGCTTCATGAGGACCCTCATTCCCGTTCCTGAAGACAGAGCAGGAGACTGCTGAGCTGTGAGCAGACAGTGAGTAGGAACGGCTCCTGCTGGCTGCCCAGCTCCCTGACCTCGACCATGTCTGCTCCAAGCCGCAGGCTCCTTGTTGTGAAGTGGCGATGATCACAGACCCCTTGCCTGAGGCTATGACAAGGGGCAAAGTGGAGATGTAGCTCACGTACCTGGAGCCGTGTTTGACACAGGGCACCTGCTGAGAAGTCATCTCTGTGTCACCCCTGCTCGTGTCGGCCTGGTGCGGGCTCAGACAGGAGGCTGTCCCAGTGGGAGCTATCAGAGCAGTGGACGTGCCATGGTCACGGAGGTTGGAGAGGCGTCGTCAGGGCTCTTGTCGGCAAGGTTTCCGTTGGTGGCATTGCTGTGTGTGTCACATTTGCCACTGCGGACGGACGTTGGGGGTGACTTTGTCAGCATGGCATTCTCAGTGCTCGCGTGAAGGTGTCAGTGCTATTGATGGCGCTGGTGGCGCCTAGTCAGTGTCTGGCGTTGGTGTCGCAGTTACTAGTGTGCCCTGGAGAGTGTCACTGCTGTTGGTCTGTTAGCTTCCGCCATACCAGCTCTGATGCAGGGCAGGTATCCGTTGTGTCTGGAAACCTTGCCCTGCTGATGTGGGATGGCATGGGACCAAGTATCACCCTCCGAAGGTAAGGAATCAAGGACTAAATGGTTTCTTAGGGTCACTTAGTGAGGGCTGAGCGTTCATCCCAGGCACCTGGCCGCCAGTGGAGCCCTGGATCCGGTCAGTGGGCAGAGCGGCTGGCTGCCTGCTCAGCTGGTCTCTCCAGGACACGTATGTGGGAAGCTGGGTCTTCTTCCCAGAGAAGATGTCCATTTGCATCAGGCTCCAGAGTGGCTTCGCAGTTGGAAGATGTCACTTAAAAATGATGGTAGTGTGGGCATTTCCCAAGGCACATGGAGGTGGCCTTCACAGCTAGGGTGGTGACATGTCTGTCATCCCCCTTCTTCATCCAACCGGAGAGACCTGGGTCAGAGTCACTTAGCAAGGGCTGCTGATAAAGAATGCGGCACTGAAGGAGGTAGCTGGGTTCCAGGGTCTCCAGTTTCTCCTGCTGATGGGCAGACAAGAGCCGAGAGTGGCTTTTCCTCAGATCTCTCTGTGTGGTAGTGGGCACAGCTGGATGGATGGGTGTCCTACTCAACCACACCTGGGATGAACCTCCAAACGAGGCACAGTTATGAGAAGAAGGAATTTATTGAAGCTACAGATATCCAGGGAAAGTTCCATAATGGTGAAAGAGGCTGGCCTTCAGGTTGAGAGAGACAGAGAGAGAGACACAGAGAGAGACAGAGAGAGACACACACAGAGAGAGAAACCATTACTAACATTACACACACACACACACACACACACACACACACACACACACACACACCAGCAATGATGTGATGGTGATGGTGATGGTGTTGGTATTGGTGGTGGTGGTGATGGTGATGGTGGTGGTGGTGGAGATGGTGGTGGTCTTGATGGTGATGGTGGTGGTGGTGGTGGTGATGGTAATAGTGGTAGTGGTAGTGATGATGGTGGTGGTGGTGGTGTTATTGGTGTTGCTGGCGTGATGGTGTTACAATGATAATGATGATGGTAGAGGTGCCTGAATTAATGACAGTCTGATAGTGAGAGGTCCCTGGACTTCTGTGAGCTCCTTGGCTCTTTTCCATCCCAGATTTTCACTAGAGAGAGGTCAACTGCTCTGAAGGCATCAGGGACAAATGGGGCTGGAGAGTGAGTGCATGTCAATCGTTATGTACTAATTCGCTTGTGGACTCCCCCTCCTCCTTGGGCAACGATCTCCCTGGGCTCTGATGTTAGCTGGTACCTCTTCTTGTCCTTCTACCTGGGACCTCATCAGGCCATTGGCACATGTTGGATGGAGCTGCCATTCAGGGTCCACCTGGAAGTGGCTCAGCATCTCTGAGCAGAAGGTAGTAGAAGCAGGAAGGGGGACCAGGACAGGAGCTGGGTCTGACAGTCCAGGACAGGAGCTGGGTCTGACAGTGCAACAGGAGCTGGTCTGACAAGGCAGGACAGGAGCTGGGTCAGACAGGGCAAGACAGGAGCTGGGTTTGACAAGGCAGGACAGGAGCTGGGTATGACAGGGCAGGGCCAGTGCAGCACATAGGAATGGGGTTTGTGGGATGCTCTACAAAGACCTGCAGGACACAGCCGAGGACCAGGCTTGGGTGCTGGGGGTTGGGTGCTGGGGGTTGGGTGCTGAGGGGTTGGGTGCTGGGTGTTGGGTGCTGGAGGGTTGGGTGCTGGAGGGTTGGGTGCTGGGCTAAAGCCATGGCTGCTCCACTTGATCACTTGGAAGCCAGGAGTGGGCTTCCTGGAGCTTTTGGCATGTAATCGCTTACTCTCCCTTCCATGCAAGCACCTGGGGCATATGAGTCTGGTCAGCCTGCTGGGGAATACCCTTTCCATGAGAAGGCCTAATGGAAACAGGAAGA
This sequence comes from Zapus hudsonius, assembly GCA_004024765.1. Lineage (NCBI taxonomy): Eukaryota > Metazoa > Chordata > Mammalia > Rodentia > Dipodidae > Zapus > Zapus hudsonius. The sequence goes on from PVHP010007185.1 coordinate 44,688, forward strand.
TGCCTGGGGAGTGAGTTTACTGTGTTCCTTGAAGCCACCAGGAGAAAATGGCCCACTGAGGTCCATAAGCAGGTCACTAATGGAGTCAGGAGGGAGACTCAGGTTCCTCACTGGATCTGGGAAGTGCCACCTGCCACTCTGGAGCAGGGTTGAGGATACAGAAGGCAGCTGTCTTGCTGAGCTGTGGTAGGTACCTGGAGCTGATGCATGGGAGTGGGGCAGGGGCAGCCTGCTGGATTTAGTTAGATTTAGCTACGGCTCTCAGGGAGGAACGCCGCTTGATGGCAATGCCAGCAGCCACTACTCCTACAAAATGCTCACCTAAGAAGGCAGGCACCTACAAGCTGCATGGGTGACTTGTGTTGCATTGTGAGCCCAAGGCAACGGTCGTGGTCGGCCACACATGCCTGGGATGAGCCTCCAAACTAGGCACAGTTACGGTAGGAAGGGATTTATTGAAGTTACAGATCCAGGGGAAGTTCCATAATGGTGAAATAGGCTGGCTCCCTTTCACAGGTCCAGAGAGAGAAAGAAGACATCACTAACACCACACACACACACACACACACACACACACACACACACACACACACACACACACACCAGCAAACCAGGCTGGGGGAAGGAAGAGAGAGATTTCCTTCCCCTTGAGTTTCCTTACATCTTGCCCACTACTGAGAGGGCCACCCACTCTGGGGGAAGGGCTGGATGAAGAACCTCCTCCTTTAGTTAATCCTTCCTGTCAGCAACCTCAGAGACCCACCCAGGATTACTAAACAGGTCAAAGTAACAACAAAACTTAACCATCACAGCAGGTGTAGGAAGAGTAGATAGGAGTCTATACACCATGTCACCTTTTGACCATAATCAACAGTATTGACTGTCACCATCTAGGCTGTCACTTGGAGACCCATCTCAGTCACACTATCCGTATTCCTCATTCCTACCTCCATCCCTTCCCCCACTCAGTCAGCAGAACTCCTGAGCCCAAGGGCTTCTATGACCCAGGCTCCTGCTGGGACAGGTGGGCAGAGAAAATAAAAACAGTAAAGTGACCTGGACAAGGTGATTTGCCAAGTAACAGAGCCTAGAATATGCAAGACATGGTATGGTCTGTGAAGGGTAGGGTGGGAGCGGGCTCTCTAGGAACTGAGCTTAGCCTAGGCCTGAATGGTGAGAAGATGCCAGAACAAACCTTGTGGGAGAGGAAGGTGGGAGTCCCTGAGGAGCTCCTGAATGTGACGGACAACTTCAAGGGGGGGTTGCTGAAAAGATGATTTTGATAACAAACCCCTGAAAGTCAGAAAGGATCCCAGGCACCCCGTAGGAACTCTCCCTTCCTGGGAGCAGCTTCCATGCACCAGAGAGCAGGTAGCCCGTGCTTGACCCCTTTCTCGCACAAAGCACCATAAACAAAATGTTCTATTATTCTGTGTGTTTAAACATTACAGAAATGGGTGAGTGATGTTCTCAATTCCTCTTTCCAGTAAACACTTCATTTTTAAAGTTTATTTATTTGACAATTGACATACTCAAATGTAATATTTGATAATGCTCTGCTCTCAATACCTTCTTTCACTCCTCCCCTCCTCCCTTGCACCAAACTCCTCTTTCTACCTGAGTTTCTTCTCTTTTATTTTGGTGACCTTTCTCCTGTTTCCATCATCCAGGTTGAAATGTTCATGAGCTCAGCATCGTGGAGGCCTTGCCAAAATCATGCCGGCTGCTGTGGGGCGAGGAAGTCATGGACACAGAGTTGAAAGCTAGTGTCCCAAAGTATTCTTCCAAACCTTCCTTTTTAAGGCCTCCACGATGGTGATGTAGGTCTGAGTCACGTGTTTCTGAGGGCTGTGGTGTACTCCAACACGTCAAAATATCTCAACGTATATTACCACTCAGTGCCCATGGGCACTGGCTCATCTCAAGTGTTTTCTGTTACAAATGAAGTCGCAATAAGAGTAGCTGCTACTCACCTTATTGATTGTCGTGTGGGACTATAGTGACTTTGTGCACATCTCCCAAGGAGTCTGCAAAGGGCATTAGAAGGTGGTATGAAGGACACATGTCCCCATGGCCTCGTGTGTTTGTTGTGTTGGTGTGCTAGCCACCAGTCATTTCTCTCTTGCTATATCTTCATTTTTGCTTTATTTTAAAACTCATCTTTACCCCGAGTCCAAAAAAATTTTTTTCTGTACTTTAATAGCTTTAACAGTTTATAGCATTTAGGTCTTAAATTCACTTGGATTTTTATTGTCGGCCATATGTACAGACAATCGTCTAGGTGACATATACTATATAATATATTTTATATATATACTTAATTTGATGTTGAATTGGCTACTGTGGACATCACTTGTCCAGCCCCATCTAGCCTCCTTCGTCGTCATGTAAGATTGCCACAGTGTGGTGTTCGATGGGGCGACACACCCTCTCTAGAGCTCTGCCTGCCTGTATCTGTGAACTGGCACCTTTCCAAAGACCCCTTGGGGCTGGGAGGGGCTCCTAGGCATTGTGCTTCTGCCTTCGATGAGAGAACAAACCAACCCACCTGCTGCTGGCACCCAAGGCCGCCTGACTGGGGAGGTGGGATGGTGAGCAGCTTGGTTTTTCTGCGCACAGGTAGGACCTCCTGTCCTCTCTCCAGATGTGGCTTCCACACTGTGACCTGGAGGACGAGCCAGTGCACAAGTGCAAGATCCTGGAGAGGCCGGTGCTAGGGAAGGGCCAGCTGCTAGTAATGCTAAGATGTCTAAAAGGACATATACATACCAAAAAAAGTGCATGTGTGCGTGTGTGCGTGCGTGTGTGTGTGTGTGTGTGTGTGTGTGTGTGTGTGGTGAGTGTAGACAGGTTTCTTCTCCTTCCTCCTTGGCTGAGGCAGGGTCTCTCTGCAGGTGTGCCAATCTAGCTGGTCTGTGAGCTTCTGGATTTTCCTGGCTCCACCTCCCAATGATGTAGGTGTATTGGGAATCACAGATATAGTTATCACTTTACATCTGGCTTTATGTGAGTGCTGGGGAATTGAACTCAGACCTGCAGACTTGCAAGCAAGTACCTTTAATTGCTGAGCCATCTCCCCAGGCCCCACAAAAGGTTTCTTTCTTCCTTTTTTTTAAGTAGAAGAAGCATCCAAGCATTTTAACTCCACTTTGCCAGGGGAGCCGACAGCTTGCCAGGATTCTCTTTGTAAGAATTTAATAAAAGTCATTCAAACTCTCAACAAAACAAAATGAAATGTGAAGAATAATCCTGATCACAGGTCCCCAGCCCGAGCCCGGGGTTACTTTCTCTACCCTAGGGATGCCTGAGCAGAGCTGGGGTCAGGTGGGCAGGGTGATGACCCCACTGGCTGGCCTTTGACAAGCAGGACCCCACTCAGAAGATACAAGCTGCTTGAAATAGGGTGTGGTACCCCAGCTTGGAGCAGGCCGACTAGGCATGGGGTGGACCTTGGGACAATAGTGGGTCACCCACTTTCTGCCCCTTTCTGGACGCTGCAAGGGAGCCCAAGGTCCTTTTCCTAATCGCACTGCCAGAGGGCGTGAGGGAGGCTAGGGGCCCCCTGAATCTAGTCAGCTCTGGGAATGAAGAAGGGGTTGACATAGCTTCCAAGCACCAGGCCTGGAGGCAAGATTACAGCAAGATATGGCCTTGGCCAGACTTAGTCCTGAGAAGGGGCACTCAGGAGCGAGGGAACTCTTGGGGACCCCACGAATGGCTCTAGACCCTTCTCATCTTAGTGGAGCCAGCAGGGGACAGAACCCCACTTGTAACAGAAGGGATATGGAGGAGGTTTAAGGGAGATTGGCTGGATGAGCACAGTCTAGATTGAAAGCCCATGTCCAGGCAGGGAACAAGACAGGCGACCCTCGAGGCTGACACACAGAACGAGCTAAGGGCCTCATTTTTCCAATCCAAGGAATGAGCATAAAGTCGTTTCCTGGCAGCACAAGGCACCTGCCACCCCTCAGACAGTCAGGAGAGGAGACATAGCTGGAGAGAACAGGACTCTGCTGCCTTCCCCCAGAACTGAGCCCTGCCCGTCCCAGGCAAAGCCACCACCCGCAGGGGTTAAAAATCATTCATATCCATGGTCCCCTACTACAAAGACTGATACAGACGGCCCACGGAGGAGGATATCCAGCTGACTGGGGATGGGGAAGGGGGGCAACGGGGAATTGGGGATAACAACTCATGGTTGGCCCACTAAACAATGTAACTCATTATGAACAATAAAGAAAAAAAATCATTCATATCATTACAGTGATCCAATGTCCCAGCAGTGCTTCTGTGGGAGCTGGGGTGAGAGTCAAGTTCCTGGCTGGTCAGATGACAAGGGAAGGGACAGGAGGAGCCCTGTCACCCCTGGACTCTCCTGCTAGGGCTCTGGCTGTCCCTTCTCTTCCCCCAAGCTGGGATAGGATGGCAGTGGAGGGGAAGGAAACCCAGTGCCCCAGGAGTCCTCAGGGTCCTTGTTCTCTGGTTTGCACTCGGTGGCCCCCAGAGGGGGACTGGCCATCCATGTCCCTCTGACATTTCTCTTGGGCCTTCACTGTCACAGTGGCTGTCATCTTTTCTGGAGGGGAGAGGACAGCGTCCGTGTGGGCATAAGTTTCTCCTAATTGGCCACCAAGCTGCCAGATTGATTCACAGCTCCAGTGATGGGTGGGCGGGGGGGATGAGTGCGGTAGAAAAGGGGCAAGTGATAGAGGGGATGCTCACGACATCCAGGCCACCTCCTCATCTGTCTGTCCATCTGCTTTTCAGTTGAGTGCCTCCATGAAGCACAGAAGAAGTAGAGAAACTTGCTACAGGTCATAGTAAGTAGGGGGCAGCATGTGGGAGGGATGCAGCCAGCACAGCCCTGGACCTGAGCCTAGGCTCTGGCATCTTGTGAAGTCCAGGCACTTAAGTCTTGTGGGGCTGACTCAGGTCCATTTGGTGACATTGTTTGGTCACCTAAGGTCCTTAAGTACAAATGAAGAGGTCTCCGTGGGGAGGGTCTGTTAGGACCCCAGCTCAGTTCTCCCCAGCCCTGCAGGGGGCTTCCTCCTGCCTCCCCTGCCCCAGACCAAGCCTGACGCACACTCTCCATCTGACTGACTCAGCGCCCCCCTGCCCACCCCCGCCCCCGCCACCAACCCCTCCCCAACACCGAGGCTCATCTCAGCGCTGCACCCTGGGAGGCTGACTCACACGACTTGGCTCACCAGTAATGGGCTGATAATGGGCCATAGTCCTGGCAGGAGGACGGGCCCTGATAGAGTGTGACGTGGAGATGCCTCCTGACTGGGGAGCAGCTGGTTCTCATTAGTGGGAAAGTGTGGCTGCGGGCTGCCCATCTGCACAGCTGGACACATCTGTGGCTTCTGCAGGTGTGGGATGGAGTCTAGGGGGTCTCACTGGGAAGGGTCTCTGGGATTAGAGGCCACCTGTTAGGACATATGCTTCCCCTCCAGCTCCTGAGCCCTGTCTTCCTGTGTCCACATCTCACTGGCTCTCCTGCCCCTGTCTTCCATGTTCACCTCCCAACCTCCTGTCTTCCTGGACTCCCTCTGGCCCAGCCTCCCCTCGGCCTGCTTCCTTGTGCAGAGATAGCAGAGTTTGGAGGTGCTTTTTAAGAATCTTTCATCTCAGGGGACAGAAACACCTCCACTGGCCAGGCCAATGACATTCGCACCCTGTCCTTCGTTTCCTTTTGTCCTCCCCTCAGAGTTGGTTCTCTCTCCCAGGCCAGTGGTTCTAGGCTTCTGCCTCACCACTGGGCAGCCCCAGGGACAGAGGTGTGTGCTCACTGGATAACTCAGGAAATGTCCCAGTGTGGAGTTCCTAGCCAGACTGGGTCATATGCTCATACTGGAAGCTGTGGGGGTGGGGAGGGGGGACAGATCAGAGACAAGGACTTGGGCATCCCAGCTCTTGCCCCTGCTCTGAGCAGAAAAGAAGCCACTCCTGGACTCGTCCCCCTTTGGGAATAGCAGCTTGTGGCAGCCCCTCCCTCCTCACCAGTCCTCGTCGGGAACACGTGGGTAAACTCGGAAAACCTGGTGCACAGCATTGCCATGGGGTTGAGGAAGCGATGGATTGAATACCTCAATTTCAGACATGCCAAGGACAGTTCTGGAAGGTGACATGGTGTTCATTGGCTAAGATGATGGACAGCTGAGTGTAATCAGCAAATAGAAGGTCCACCCCCAGACACATGGCACCCAGCAATGGGAGGAGAAGGGAGACGACAGGGACAGGCAGAGAGGAGAAACAGGCGGCCTCTCTCAATGGTCCAGGCCACGGGGCCCAGTGTGGGAGGAAAGGACTTTCCCTTACATCCTTTCTTCGGTGACACTATGTCTGTCCCCTTGACTCATGAATGCAAGTGATGACCCTCGGGTGAGGCTTTGCTGTAGGGACAAGCTGGGGATCGAAAGAAAGGAAAGGGACTCAGGGGAACTTGCAAGGAAGCCTGGGGAAGCTGCCCTCAGTTGGTCCTTGGATCCTGCCGGCTTCGCTCAGCTAAGTTACTAGTTGGGGACACTCGGTGTTAGGCTGTGCCCAAGGGCTGCCCTCCTGGAGTGGCAGTGAAGAGAGGCTGGCCAGGGCTCCCCCCACTCCACTCCCTTCTCCACAAAGCCATACTGGCCTGAATTCCAGTCCCAACGTTTCCATTGGACAAGACGCCACTGGAGACCCGCAGCCTTCTAGGGATGAGGGGCAGCAGGGATACCTTACTCTGTGTGGCCCTCCACCTGGCCTCTGTCCCCTGGCCTACTCCACGGTACAGATCTGGCATGGTCTACTTGGGGCACCTCCAATGTCATCTGCCCCTCGCCAGGCGGATGCTCTATCTCCATCTACTCCCCCAGCTCACAGTGATTGGAGGGAGGGCTCCCCTGGGCCCATCTCATGCATGAAGAGACTGAGATGCAGAGTTGGGTGCTGCAATGGCTCAGGGTCACTCAGCACATATATGCCCAGGCTTGTTCTCCAGGGTGCCACGATTACAGGGCAGGGCTGGCTCGGAGCCTGCTGACATATCTGCATCTCGCTCACGAGGCCATGGTAGATGCAGTGTGTACAGTGTTAAGGCCCTGGGGTGGTGGAAGACCCATGACTTCAGTATCCTGTCTCACGGTCTCTACCTGACCCATTAGGAGGCCAGCCTGAGCATCCTTGGGATTGGTGTTTCCCAAATAAAGCCCTTTGGAATGCCCAGGGGTGAGGCTTCCTGGGACAGCCGGGTGAACAGCTTGTCTGTAGCTCCAACAGACAAGTGTGAAAGTACTTTGGCCTCATGCAGAGGATCTGCAGCCATTGACCACAGGGAAAGAGGGCCTTCTACAAGCCTTGGGCCACCTGAACTTGGGGCCCAAAGTCATGAGGGCAGAATTTTGGACTCCAAAGACAGTATGCCATCATAAGCCAAGACCACCAGGGCCCACCTTCTCTGGGGACGTCTATATGGAATGAGAGGGCTGGTGGCCGCAGCCTGGCTCCTCTTCCCGTTCTGTGGCTCGCAGATGTTGAAATTCTGGGCTCGTGATAAGCTAAGATGCTGTGCTCCTAAGACAGCGTCAAAGATTAGATTTACTTATTTTACCCCAAGTTTAATCAGAATAAAATTCGAGGTGACTTCTGAGAGCCTGAGCTTCTCAGACGATGATGCCTCCTTAAATTCCGCCATCCTAAGCTGACTTGGGGGATTGGATGACTGCGTGCCCCCGAGAACGGTGTTCTTAGAGCCCCTGTCTCTCTGATTCTGTGTCTTCCCCAGACCGCTGGAGGAGCGGCTCTGGGAGGACAATGCCCTGGCTGATGGGCTGTGCGCTAATCTTCCCTTTGAGGGGCTTTGATGAGCTCTGAGCTTCTGAGCAGCTGCTTCAATCAGAGGGGAATTTTGCTGAGCACTGGGGATTTGGGGCTCAGAGGAGCCGACGACAGCTGCTCCTGGGGTGATTAGGCTGCAGAGGAGGAAGAGAGGTGCCGACAAAGTGAGATGTGAACACCACAGCAGGAGACCAACCAGACGCACCATGGCTGGAAAACCTTATTTTGCCCCTGGCCACACAGGTGCCAGGCACACTCCTCTCCGTCCTGGGTCACCTGTGCACCACAGGCCAGCCTCCACTGACATCCATCCTGTGGAGTTAATGACAGTCCTTTGGGTTGGCAAAGCAGCAGCTAGAAGTCCTCAGAAGAGTGACAGTCCCTCAAAGCACCAAGCCCATCCTCTGCGCCCTGGGCAGGGCTGTGGAGATGAGCCTCTGTCCTTCCCCAGGGAGAGTAGGCATGACATGAGAATCAAAGGGAAGCCAAGCTTAGGGAAACTCTCCCAGGTGTGGCAGAGCCTTATTTCTCTAGGTTTGGATCTGAACGTGGCAGAGATAGAGGAGAGGCAGGTGCTTAAACATCTCATCACTTCATGCATCCATTAGGCCTTCATGTAGAAACTTATCAATCAACCATTCCTGCACACTTCATTCATTCATTCACTTATGCATTCATTGATTCATTCATGCACACACTCATGTACTCATTTGCTTACTCATGTAAGCACTCATGCATTTGTTCCTCATTCATTCATTCATTCATTCAATCAGTCAGTCGTTTGTACATGCATATATGCTCATTCACCCAACTGCAACCTGGGGCCAAGACCCAGAGATAAAACTCCAGTGCTTACCCTCATGATGTGCTTTAGGTGGGGTGCCAGTGGAGAGGGGAGACCATTCTGCCCTGTAGCCAGGGCCAACTCCTACACTTCCGGCCTCCTTCGGTCTCATTATGTCAACAGTCTGTCCCAGGGGCCTCATGGAGGGAAGGAAGCAGCTGATGAGGGCCAGGCCTCCCAACTCACCTCCTGAATCCTCTGGAACTCCACCCTGGACCTGAAGTCAAGCTCAGCCTGACCTGAAGGATCAGGTTCACCCTGGAGCTCCTCAAGGTCATGGCTTGTGTCTGGTTGGTCTTCCGTTGTGAACATTCAGCTTCAATGCTGGCTGTCAGTCAAGGATGGATGGTATGTGGTGCCCCTTTCTGGCAACTGCCCTAGGCCTCACACCTGGTGACTATCCTTTGGCCTGGCGCTCAGGAAACCTGCATCCTTTCTTTGCCAGCTCTTAGTCCTGAGAGTTCCATCTGGGTGGCATCTGGTGTGTGAGGAGGGCCCCACCCACGCTTTGTATTGTTGGTCCTACTGAGTGGCCTTCCTGTCAGGCCTCACACTCAGCCCCCGTGTGTTTAGACCTTGCTTTCATGGACCCAGCCTGCTTGTCGATATCGGCCCTCATCCCCATGCCACCTGTAGAAGTTGACTTCCCAGAGTTGGATGGCCATGACCTTGTGCTGCCTGCCAATGAAGAGGGGAGGCTGCTGCCCCACCAGCCTATCCTCTGCAGCCACTCCCGAGGGAAAGCAAACCAGGCCCCTCTTCTTGCTCTCCTTCCCTTTCTAATCTCTTCCACATGAGGCTGTAAGAACAGACTGACCTCAGGGCCTGCTCTGGACCTTAAGAGACATCAAGGCTAAGGCCTTTGGTATGGAGAGAGGTATGGAGGCCAGACCATATCACCATATCAGTTTTCTCTCTCTCTCTCTTTCTCTCCCTTTTTCCTTCCTTCCTTCCTTCCTTCTTTCCTTCCTTCCTTCCTTCGTTTCTTCCTTCCTTCTTTCTTTGAGGTAGGATCTTGCTTTAGTCCAGGCTGACCTGGAATTCACTATGTAGTCTCAGGGTAGCCTTGAACTCATGGCAATCCTTCTACCACTGCCTCTTGAGTGCTGGGATTAAAGGCATGTGCCACCATGCCTGGGAGATATGAGTTTTCTGCTAACACCAAAGGCCACCCGGCAGCTCTCTGGTCTGCAGCCAGGGTCTAGGTCCCCCTGCAGCGCCGTACTTCCCAGGGAGGGCAGCTTTGCCCTGTTTGAGGTCAAGTAGAGGACAGTAATGCTGCCTGTTAGTCCTGTACTGCCTTTGAGAAGGAAGGGGCTTGCCCATGGGGGTTGGGAGTCAGGGTTGATGGAGCTGGGAAATGCCTGCCTACCGAATGATCAGGTTTCACCTGCTCAAACATCCTTAACCCTTTGTTCTCCGTGCCCTCTCTAGCAGTGCCAACAAGCAGTGCCCAACACCTCCCCCTATTGTTTTAAATATGGATCAGTGGCATAAGCATGTAGGAGGCTGGCCATGGGCAAAGGGGTCCCTATGGCAAACAGGGAAGTAAAGGAGTGTGGAGAGGCAAACAGATAAAAGGAATAGGGAACCAAGGGGTGAGGGCATAAAGGACATATAACACTTATTGGCATGAAAAACAGTATTTTCCCCCCAAATCCATGTCCCATATCCAGCAGTGATGAGGTATATTGTTTTATTGGAGTCAGCAAAGAGTCGTCTCTGGAGTGATCCAAGCTGGGCCTGGGTGAGGTCTCCTGGGTGGCGGTGGGACTGGCTGAGTGCAGTTCCTGGAATCTCTGAGGTTCCTGTAGGATAATAGCAGGGGAGCATGCGCATCTTGTGGGGTCCAGGGATATGGAGGCAAAGCTGTGACACAGAACCAGGGCCAAGGCTCTGTCTCAGGCAGTGGTCAGACCCGCCCCAAAGGTCACATCTGTTCCGGTGAACATCACACTAGAAGTGAGATGAGTGTAGGGGGGGAGGTGTCCAGGAGCTTGTTTCTACCCCGACCTCTCTGAGTACAGAGACATTCACAGGAGTCAGCTGAGGTCTGCTGACTGGTGACTGTGGGCAGAGCCTTTGGTCATCCGTCTTTCATCAGGAGGGGCAAAGGGGAAGTGGGTCCCTAGCTGGTCTCCATCTCTGATCTCTGGTCACTGGGTATGGGCCCGGAAGTCACATCTTCTGCTGGGGTCCAGCCTGGGCGTCCCATACCCAACTGTGCTGCTGCATCTAGATGGAGTCTACCCAGGGCCAGACCTCACTCTGCAGGAGAGAATGCCCCTCCTGAACAAAAGAGCCCTTTGGAGTCTGAAGGGCCCCTTCCCCCTTCTCTTGTCTTCTCTGGGTGATAAGTCTTGTCTGTGGAGCGGTGTGGATGGTCCCAGCTCGGGGAAGTGCCACTTACTTAAGATGTACCCTGGCACTCAACTCTCTAATTCCCTCTCTGAGGCAGGCTGAGATGGGAGAGCAGGTGTTTCCAATTAAATGAGGCCCTTCAATCTCTCCCTGGGCTGTGCCTCGGTGTGGGACTCAGCGGGCTCAGCCATTGCCACGAACTCCACTCCTCTGCCTGCTCTGTGCAGGGCATCCCCAGGCAGGCGGTCCCACTGCTGAAGCTGCACATCCCTGCCTTGCCGAGGCACTCCTGGGCCAGCCCTTCCCTCCTCTCCCTCCCCAGCTGCTCCTTGGTATACAGACCTGGGACAATGGGTGGATCTGGGCCAGCCCTGTCGTCCAGGTCACAGTCACCTCGGAAGGGTTGAGAGGCAGGTGCATCTGGCTGGTGTTCTCATAGGGGAGTGGTATTTTACAGCTGCATATGGCCTAGGAAGGGACTCTGGAAAAGGGCGGAGGGGGAGCGGCGAAGAGCCAGCTCCGCACAGCGCAGGGAGCAGCCTGACATATTTATGACCCTTGCAGGCTTGGTTTCCCGGCTCAGCTGTCAGACCCATCAGAATTAGCACCTTCCAGAGTGGGAGGCAGAGGAGAGGCACACAGAACTGAGTGCTTCAGCCTGGTGCCCTGCCAAAGCTGCCAGTGCCCTCCAGGGAAGCACCAGCATCCTGGTTTTCAAAGGCCATAGGAAGGTCACCCAGAGATTGACTTTAAAAAGCTTATTTGGGGGCGGAGAGATGACTCAGTGGTTAAGGCACTTGCCTCCAGTGCCTAAGGCCCTGAGTTCAATTCCCCAGTACCTACATAAGCCAGACCCACAAAGTGGTGGCCCTGTTGTATTCTCTCTCCTCTCTCTCTCTCTCTCTCTCTCTCTCTCTCTCTCTCTCTCTCTCTCTCTCTGTATCTGCTTGAAAATGAATAAATAAAATATTTTTTAAAAAAGCTTATTTGGCACCTGGATACCAGGGACTCAAATGCAATAATGTGTGGAGACAAGTGGGTATTGGGTGAATGGTTCATCACTTCGGTGGCTGGTCTGGGCATATATTGTGGGGGCTACATCAATGTGACAGGGCAGCAGGGCAGGTGTGGGGAGGGAACACCAATCTTAAGAAAGCAGGTGTTTCTCTTCCACCTTGCTGGGCAGCTGTCATGGTGCTGGAAAGTGCTATGTAACCTGCTGGGAGAGAAAAGACATCAACAGTCTTAACCAGCAGTGGAGCCTGCCTGCAAGCTTCAGGGCTGTGGAGGTTTGAATGGAACTGTGTGTCCCCCATAGCCTCAGGTATTTTTGATTCAACTTCCTACTTAGTCTTCAGCAGGTGGAGCCCTGCCGGAGGAGTGTGTCATGGGGGTGGATCATGAGTCCAGCTCAACTTGGTATGTTGAGAGCCAACCTGAGCTCTGGCTGTTGGGCTTGCTGGTACCGCTTCTCTGTGTCTGCTATGGAGGAATGCTGGTGTGGGCTAGCTTCTTCCACCATGAGGGAACTTCCCCTGGAATCTGTAAGCCTGAAATAACCCTTTCCTCCCATAATCTGTCTCTGGTCGGGTGTTTGTCCCAGCAACGGAAAGGTAACTGGTACAAAAACCAATCAGCTAGGCAAGATGTAGCCACTGGGGCAATAATGGCATGGTTTTTATGGGGCTAACCAACTTCTCTCTGAATGGACTTGAGGCCTGTTTCATGGAGTGGAAGTCATACCTGGTTCTGAAAACCTAGTCAGAAGCCTATGTCTGGGAAGATCACAGGTCCTAGGAGGAAAGATATTGTTGTTTAGCTGAATGAATATTTTGTTCCCATCAAATTGCTCTCTAAATAGTTGTGTGTATTCCC
>PVHP010007186.1:0-57677 GCA_004024765.1 Zapus hudsonius
TGTTCTCCTCCCTCTCCTGCTGATCCTATTCTTCCCAAGTAGTCTCCCTTTTACTTTGTTCTCTCTTTTTTTAGTTTTTTGGTGACCCACTAAGTTCAATTAGGGTTGCTTGCATGAGCACTGGTGGAACATCATTTACATGAATATGGGCAATTTACCAGTCGCTTCTATCACTAAAGAAAATGACTACCCCTTCCCTAGCAACCATTAACTATCAACAGCTCCTCAGTGTTCAAGGTTTGAGTTTGTGGCCATCCTGGATTGCTACATAAGACTTTACTTGGACTGAACCTGAAACATTGGGGGAACATAGGAAACTACCTGTACCTCTCTCTTTCTCTAACACACACACACACACACACACACACACACACACACACACACACACACACACACACAAAGTTTGTATCAAGTTTAGAAATAATCCAAAGTTTAGGCAGGATAATAACTTAAATTCATAAAGGACTTAGACCTAGTTCTGATCAGAAAATATGGCTATCAAGGTTATTGTTTAAAACTTCTTTCTATATCTAAATTTATTTTTTTATTTATTTAGGTTCTTGGTATCAGGCATCCTAGGCACATGCTCTACCACTCACTCTGGACCCTAGTTTATTCATTGTAGTGTTCCTTCTTTTTAATTGAATTGAAATTTTGAAGCTTTTACTATAGTAGCATTGGAAAAAATACGTAAGGTAAAGTCCAGACTCAGTTGTTTTCTGTGTTCCTATAAAAAAATGCAAGTAGGTCAGGCTATTTTAAAGCAGCACAAAATAAATAAATTGCCCCCTCCCCACCCCAAAAAAGCAATGAAGTTAGAGATAGTATGCTACACTGAGGGATTTTTGTTGAAAACCTCCAATGACTGTGAAAGTACCAATTCAGTAGTTTCATCTTAAGGGCCTTGTCATCATGAGGGAAGACTTTGGAGGGACCTCAGAAGCACATGGAGAGTTAGCTTAAGAAGAATACTCTCAGGCTGAAGAGATTGCTTAGCGGTTAAGGCGTTTGCCTACAATACAGAAGGACACAAGTTCAATTCCCCAGTGCCCATATAAAGCCAGATGCACAAGAAGGTGCATACATCTGGAATTCATTTGCAGTGGCTGGAAGCCCTGGCGCTCCTATTCTCTGTCTGTCTGTCTGTCTGTCTGTCTGTCTCTCTCTCTCAAATAAATAAATAAAATGTTAAAAAAAGGAAGAATAATCTCAGATTATGATTTGTAAATTTGGGGGAAGGCCTTAAACCTCATCTTAATTTTGTTTTAATTTTTGTAAAGTGTTCCTCAAACTGATTCTGAGAAATACTGTCAAAGAACTCACTTTGATTTGAATGTTGACATAGTTATTTAAATGTATCATTTTTGTCTCATAACCTCCAATTTATGTTTTTAAAAGCCCAGATAGATTTAATTACTTTGAGCCTAAAGCCAAAACAACTGAATTTTATCACCTCCTTTATGTCCCATTCCCTCTATTTAAACTTAGTGTCTAATTTTATACAGAGCTTGATCTGACCTAAGCATGGGAAACTATCATTTTTTTGTGTGTAAAAAAATTCAAAAACATTTATAACTGCTTTGTGGCTGCTGCTATGTTCTAGAAAACAAACAAGAATCAGATTATATCGACCACTTTCCACATTACATGATAAACAATTCAGAAGCAGAAAATGAATCCTGCTGAGCAATCCCTTAGTTACCATGCTAGCTGATGCTTTCCATCCCTCCTCTGCCTTCCTTATTAGTATCTGTGATTGAAGAAAATCTGCTAAGAGTGGCTCCTAGAAGCATAAAGGAAGGGACTTACTTCAAATTGTATTCTTGAACCAGAAGTTGAATTCGTGAGCATAATATCACTTAGAAGTCATGGGCTGTAGTGCTTCTTCAACAAGTGCCTACTACAGTCCTAGTAATAATGGTGAGTGCTGGGACAAACCTGTGTTTATGAATGAAAAGAGACTCACTCTCTTCCCCCGTTTTTCATTTACTCCCATGGTTCTCAAGCTGCTATGTCTGATTTTCTACTAAGATATCACTTGGACTGAAGCTTAAAGATTGGGGGAACATAGGAAACTACCTATAAAAAATCTAGGTTTGAATTTGCCATAAAGTATTACTTAAAAGATATATTTGATTTAATTTCAGTTGAAAATGTATCAGTATGTCAATTTATAATGCAGTGGCAGGAAACAAGAAAGACACTCTTTTAATTATAGCTGCTTATTTAAAACTCTTATAAACAGTTATAACATACCTGTATGACATTTGGTAACATCATTGAATTTTATTAGATTTTATAACTCACTGATCACATTTTTTTAGCTGTTCAACATAGAACTTTATGAGATTTGCCTCATGCTTTAAACAAATATTCTAGGGAGAATGCTAGGTCATCTCTTTCCAAAAGAAGTATATTGTTTCTTCATAGATGACATACCTCCTTTCATGGTGATTAAAGGCTTAAATATTTCCTTGGATCATTTTGTAGCCTTTTTATGGTTATTGGAATATAGATGAAACTCATTTGAAAGTACATAACTTCTACATGCAAATTACAGTTAAATAGCTGGGACATTTATACCAATACTTTGCTTTAAACTCCATTCTTTATTATCTAGATTATAGATTATTTTCCTAGTTTTGATTTCACATCTTGTTTTTGGAAGTTTACTCAGGCCTATTGTGGAAAATTGGAAATGCAGAGTATTCTATATCAATTAATCTGCAATGTTTTCCTTTGGAAATCAAATGCTGTACTCTCTCCCAGCTGAGTTGTGCAAACTTTGCAAGCTAAACTTGAAAGTAGGGACATGGGAAGTACACATTTGAAATCTTTAAGTGTGTCTTGATATAGATTTTTATAAACAAATTCCATAGTAGTAATTTATTAGCACAAAATGAAGAGAAATTATCTTTAATGAGTGATAAAAATAAAGGATTTCAGTAAGATACCTTCAATAAGCATATCATATTTTGCCATATTCACCCTCCCATTACCCTCTCTTGCCACTTCCCCCTGGTTCTTCAAATTTAGTCAAATTTATTAGGTTAAAAAAAGAAAAAGCTAAGCCTAGCTTTAAAAGCTAAGTTCTATCTCTTTTAAAATTATTTTTCCCCTTTAAAATGTTATGTATAAATGGAAGTGCTAGTGTTGATTTTTGAGTTGCCTTTTCTTTTATATAATTTATAAAGTGAAGGCCGGCATGATGGGACACACCTTTCGTCCTAGTAGTTGGAAGGCTGAGGTAGGAGGATTGCAGTGAGTTCAAGGCTGGGCTGGAGCTACAGTAGGAGTTCATCCACAGCCGGGACTAAAGTGAGACCTGCCTCAAAAAATCCCAGTATTATGGCTGGGTGTGGTGGTGCACAACTTTAATTTCAGCACTTGGGATGCAGAGTTAGGAGGATTGTCATGAGTTTGGGGCCACCCTGAGACTACATAGTAAGTTCCAGGTCAGCCTGTGCTAGAGCGAGACCCTACCTCGAAAAGCAAAACAACCCCCCCAAAAAAACTAATAATAATAATAATAATAATAATAATAATAATAATTTTGTTGAGATGGAATTCACAAAGAGCAGAATTGAGCATCATAAACAACTCAGTGGCATTTTGTATATTTACAATATTACACAACCACCACCCTTATGTAGTTCTAGCATATTTGTAAGACTCCAAAGTAACACCCCATTTCTATAGTTTGTCTATCTCCATCTCTTCTCAGCCTCTGGCCACAACCAAATTGTATTTTGTCTATGGAATTATCTATTCTCGACATTTCATATAAATGGAATCATATGCTAGTATTTTGTGTTTGGCTTCATCTATGTATATTCCATTGTCAAGACAGGCCACATGGTATTTATCCATCCATTAATCACTAGATATCAGGTTAGGTTTTTATGCTTTTTTTCCTTTTTCTTTTACTATTATGAACAATGGTGTTATGAACATTCATATATGTTATTTTGTAAACATGGGCTTCAGTTTTCTTGGACAGAGACTTACTGAGTCATATAAATGCTCTATGCTTAAAATTTTGAGAAACTTCCAAACTGTTTCTGAAAGTTTCTGCACCAATCTACCTTCCTATTAGCAATGGGTTAGGGTTATAATTTTTGTCACACCCTTGGCAACACTTCTTATTGTCTGTTGCCCAGGATGGCCTATGATCAACATTCCTGTCTTGTCTTTTTCAGCATTTAACTATCAGCATGTAGCATTTGTACTTTTTTGATGCCTTTAATCACTGAGCTATCTCTCCAGCCCTCTTCTAATTTTAAAATGTTGTGTTTTCTCTGGATTCCTCTTAGCTCTCTTATTTTGTTTTACTAATGCTGCCCTTGGATGACTTTATGGCTTTAATTAGTATGTCAAGGGTGCTACATCTTTCATTGTGTGCTATAATCCTTGGTTTATCTTTTGTGTATATGTGTGTGTGGTATGTGTATGTGTGTTCATACACGTATGGGTACACATGTGTACGTGTGTGTGTATGAGTATCTGGCTTTACATGGGCACTGGGGAATTGAACCTGAGTTGTTAGGCTTTGTTGGCAAGTGCCTTAACTGATTAGCCATCTCTAGCTCTTGAGACTCTTTTAAATACTTTTCTTTATAAAATGACACAATTTTTTATTCAAAATTATAATTTCTCTGAATAATTAATATTTAGTGAATTATTCGATTTTTGATATGATTGTGTGTTGGCCTGGAGGTTTGTATAAGATAGATACTGCAAGCACACTTGTTGCATGTGTGGAATAGCAAAACCAACGAAAACAACCCTTCCAACCCCATATAGATCAAGTAAATGCCTATTCATAATTTTCTTTATTCTGTGTGTGACTATTAGTCTACCTTTCCTTCTAAAATTCCAAGCATTTTGAGACCATGACATAGGCTATTTGAATATTTGTTGTAGAATCATAAGTCTTTAGAAGGCAGAAAATGCTTCCTAAAGGATATGATATTCCTTGTAGCCGTTAAATGATTTTTTACCAGCTTCCAGCCTTTACTAGAAAATTCACAATGATGCCAGCTTTATATTTGTGACCTATTAATTATTTTTTTATTTTTTAAATATTTTATTTATTTATTTTTCAAGCAGAGAGGGAGAGAGAGAGAGAGAGAGAGAGAGAGCGCGCACCCGGACCACCACCTTGTGGGTCTGGCTTATGTGGGTCCTAGGGAATTGAACCCGGGGCCTTAGGCACTGGAGGCAAGTGCCTTAACCACTGAGCCATCTCTCCAGCCCTGTGACCTATTAATTATTATAAAATCCTGTCACAAAGAGATATATTTCAAATTAGTATAAGAAAGCAATACCTTAGCCCCAACTGCCGGTAATTTTGAGAAATCAGAATACATATATATAATTAAGGTTTCATATTGTATTAGCCTTTAGCAGCTACAAAAGACTAAAATTAAATGCTGATTGAATTTGATCTTGGAAGAACAAATATAGCAGTATAACTCAGATTAGTAATTATTATCGAGGGAGATATAAAACAGAATTACAGTCAAGATCTGTAATTTTTTCTGATTTCCTTTTTTTTTAAATTGGATATATACCCAGAAGAGAATTTTATGGGTTATATAGTAGTCTAGTTTCAATGTTTTAAAAAAATTATTCATTATGAACTTTACTGCATGAACATATTGGTCACGGTCCATCTTTCATGTTCCATCTCTCCTACCCCCTTCCACTGAGATCCCTCTCAGTAGTAAGGTTATTGGTTTTTGTTGTGGGGTCAATAATGTACCATTCTCTGTGACAGGGACATTGCCTCAGAATACTTCTTTCCATCCTGTGGCTCTTAACAATCTTCCCACTCCCACTTTTGCAATGTTCCCTGAGCCTCCAGGGTATGTCTCCTTTAGTGTTTAGCTCTTTGCATCCTCTGATTTTCTGCTTTGATGAGTTATAAGTGTCTGCAATGTCTACTGCCATCTCCCTGGAGAAGGTTTTCAGGCTAGCAGTGAGAGCAGCACTCCTCTTTAATCCACTTTTCCATATGTGATGTCTCCTGGGACCTGGCAAGTGTGATAGAGATAGCTCATCTTCTGCTAGACAATTTCTTGTCACATTGATAGATCTTGGGTCTTCCCAGTATTTGCTGCCATCTGTAAAATGTAGATTTTTCCAACCAAGAATGAGAGCGGTATGAAGATCTGTAATTTTTTTTTTTTTTTTGGTTTTTTGAGGTAGGGTCTCACTCTGGCCCAGGCTGACCTGGAATTCACTATGTAGTCTCAGGGTGGCCTTGAACTCATGGTGATCCTCCTATCTCTGCCTCCCGAGTGCTGGGATTAAAGGCATGCACCACCACGCCCGGCAAGATCTGTAATTTTTTACCTAAGATTAAAGGTCATTATTGAATTGTTGCATAGAACACATTTCTTTTGAGAAAGTTTTAAAATATTTAAAATGATGTTAATACTTTCACATATCTAAGTTTCTTTTACTTAATAATATGTTGGATTTTCAAATTTGACATCTTTGCAATAGTAATTCTTTTAGAAAACTTGCAAAAAATTATTATGGTAGGGAGGTCAGTTACTTGTAAACTGCTATTCTCCTGGTCTAAATGTTTTACTAAGTTGGCCTGTTATTTTGGTGTTGTGTAAGGAAAGCTTTGCATTTTCCTGAACCTCTGGTGTAGCCAATACTACTGTAAACTTTCACGAGATGACTAAATGTAGTCTTTGTGTTGTGCCATTTCCTGTTGGGTAAAATAGGGCTTTAAAAATCCATATCCTAGGGCTGGAGAGATGGCTCAGTGGTCAACACAGTTGCCACCAGGTCCTAAGGACCCAGGTTCAATTCCCCAGTACCCATGTAAGCCAGATGCCCAAAGTGGCACATGCATCTGGAGTTCAATTTCAGTGGCTACAGGCCCTGATGCAGCCATGCTCTCTCTGTCTTTCTCTGTGTGTCTGTTTAGAAATAAATAAATTTAAAAGAATCCAAATCCTAATAAAAATAGAAGGAATGAGTTGGAAAATGGCTATATTGTGGCTGCCATAGAAATATTAAGCAAAATTCACTGTATGTTTTGGAGAGCAGAAAATACAGCCTCAAAGCAGGTTCCTGCAAATCGTTTATTAATTAAACGGAGAAAAATAAGCTAGGAGTGCTGTACACCTTTAATCCCATTACTCAGGATGCTGAGGTAGGAAGATCACTATGAGTTTGAGGCCAGCCTGGGGCTATACAGTGAGTTTCAGGTCAGCCTGGGCTACAGTAAGACCCTTCCTTGAAAGAAAGAAAGAAAACTAAAAAAAAAATGTATTTCTATAGTAGAGAATTTTATGTTCATACCTTCTTTTTCCAAGCAGTCCAAGTTAACTGGATTGGATAGCATGTCTTTCTTGATGTAATGACCTGAGTAGAATATGTTGCTTATCCTGGCAAAATATATAACCTAAATCTAATTGTGAGGAAATAGCAGAAAGATGCAAATTGAGGGATATATTATTCTTTTTCACTTTCATTTATCTATTTGAGAATGAGGAAAAAAGAGTTAGAGAAAGGGAAAGCATAGATGCACCAGGGTCTCTTGCCACTGCAAATGATCTCTAAATGCATGCACTATTTTGTGTGTCTGGCTTTACATGAGTACTAGGGAATCAAACCTGGGCTGACAGGCTTTGCAAGCAAGCATGAATCCCAATTTGAGGGATAGTTTACAAACAACTATCTTATACTTGGGAATTGTGCTGGAATAAAGGAGACTGAAGAAATGCCAGTATAGACAGAAACTGCATCTATGACAAATGTATTAGTCAGGGTTCTCAGGGAAAATGATGGCATGAGCAGAGGGGTGGACATCACCTCCACCACAGCACTGCAAACAGCGACAGGAACATGACAGTCCGCCCCTGGACCCCACACAATAATAATCATACATGATGTAAATACAATGTGTTCAGCTCAAGTGCTAAGTCTCCACAGCTTTCAGCTGAGCCATAATACCAAAAAAATAAACCTGTGATGACACAGAAAGAAAGATCTTTGGGCCGAAACTGCTGCCCATTCACCAGCAATTGTTTGAGAGATGACAACCATTGAGATTGGGCCAACTGGTTTGCATTGGAACAACAGGAAGAATTCAGACTCTTTGAAGAAGGGGGCCTGAATGCTTTGTCCCCCCCCCCGGATTAACAAATTGGCAGCCCACCTAGTTCTGTGGAGTATAACAAATGCAGGAAGAGAGGGTCATTGGATTTGCAACACAGTTTTGTTTTTGAAAAATGGCCATTGTCAATGTGAAGTAGGTGTGTTAGATTGCATGGAAGCCTGATGGAGCCATGAGGATCAACTGTGGGTTGCAATGGAGACCCGGTGAAATGCCAGAACTATGGATGGCTGCCAAGGCGAGCTGCCAGCACCGGATGAAGTTTTCCTGGACTGTTAATAGCCGAGCTGGAGGGGCAGAATTGAATCTCCAACAGACTGATTAGCGTTATTAACTTGTTTTAAATCTTGTATTGGTGCAATCTGTTTTTGCCATGCCTCATGTTTTGCAGTGTGAATGTTCTGTGTCATTATGGGTTTATTTTTTGGTATTATGGCTCAGTTGAAAGCTGTGGGAACTCAGCACTTGAGTTGAACACATTGTATTTACATCATGTATGATTATTATTGTGTGGGGTCCAGGGGCGGACTGTCATGTTTTGATTCAGGTGTCCCCCCTAAACAAATAAATATATTCTGATTGATCCTCAGCTGATGGCAATTTGGGTTTTACAACCTTGCTAGAGCTGTGTTGTCAGGGGCAGGCTTATGGGGTTATAAGCCAGCTTCCCCTTGCCAGTGTTTGGCACACCTTCCTGTCGCTGTTTGCAGTGCTGTGGTGGAGGTGATGTCTACCCCTTTGCTTATGCCATCATTTTTCCTGCCAGGATGGAGTCTCCCCTTGAGTCCATAAGCCTAATAAACCCATTCTTCCACAAGCTGCTTTTGTTTGGGTTCTTTCTGTGCAGCAACTAGAATGCTGACTGCTGCAACAACAAAATATTAGCAACTGTACTATTTTACTATTTTTAACCATTTTTCCATACATTTGGATGTATTTCAGAATATAAAAAAAAATCTTAGTCCTCTACAGCCTAGGTTTACCAGGTTTGTGGGTTCTGGCCTTTGGTGGTAACATGTTCCTTTTTTGTTTTTGTTGTTTTTGAGGCAGAGCATTACTCTAGCCCACCTGATCTGGAACCTACTGTGTAGGACCAGGCTGGCCTTCAACAATGAGCTGCAATTATAGACACAATTCAGCACACCCAGCTCAGTATCATGTTTTAGTCCTGTCTTGTTTTTAGTGTCCACTAACTTCCTTATTGATCAAAGGTTCTTTCTAAGTCCCAGCATAATCCTGAATATGTTCACTGTACATGATATTACCCTCTAAATGCTTTGGCATCTCAGTTCTTTGATCCCCTACATTCTAGCAAGCTCCTCTACCACTCAGGTTCAGTTGCTCACTTCTGTTTCTTGCCTTCATGGTCTACCTCTGAATTCCTCATGATTATCATCCTATTATCTGGTCTCTCAGTCTTCATTAAAACCTCTCAACCTTAGATGCTTCTGGTGTGCCTCTGTGTTCAAGCCCCCTCTTGTCTTCATTTTCTTCCTCATTTTTATTTCCCCATCTTCTATTGACTATCATGAATTAACATAATTTACAGTAATTATACTTTAGACTATTTACAGTGAGGTAAACTGGGAGTGGTGGTATATGCCTATAATCCCATCATTTGGGAAGCTGAGGTGAACGGATTGCAAATTGAAGCCATCCTAGACTACATAGAGAAAACCTGCCAAAAACAAAGAAAGCAGAATCAAAACAAAGAAACAAACAAAAATGTACTAGTTGAAAGATACATTCCCAAAACAATTATTAGCAAGCTTTGGGCAACAGTTCCTTGACAGAAAAATGAAAGTTATTAATGGTCTGCTCTGTCTTTTTCTTTTCTTTCTTTCTTTTTCTTTTTTTTTTTTTTTGGTTTTTTTAGGTAGGGTCTCCCTCTAGCCCAGGCTGACCTGGAATTCATTAGGTAGTCTCAGGGTGGCCTTGAACTCATGGCAATCCTCATACCTCTGCCTCCCGAGTGCCATGCCCAGCTTATATTTAAAAAAAAAACACATTTATTTATTTATTTATTTATTTATTTATTTATTTATTTGAGGGGGGCATGGGTACACCAGGGCCTCTTGCCACTATAAACAAATGCCAGATGCTTGTGTCACTTTATGCATCTGGCTTTACTTGGGTGCTAGGGAATCAAATCCAAGCCATCAGGCTTTGCAAGCTAGCACCTTTAGCCACTGAGACTTCTCTCCGGCCCTGACCTATATTTAAAAAATTATTTTATTTATATGCAAGTAGAAAGATAGATAATGAGAATGGGCATGCCAGGTCCTAGTGTCACTGCAGAGGAACTCCAGACACATGTACCGCTTTGTGCATTTAGCTTTATGTTGGTACTGGGGAATCAAGTCCAGGCCTTCAGGCTTTGTAAGCAAGCACCTTTAATCACTGAACAATCTCTTTAGCCCCTGATCTGTATTTTCTCTTGACATATTTTATATGGGTGCATAATCATTTTTGATTACCCTCCTATTACCTTCTTTTTTCCCCCTTCCTCCTTTCACTGAGCCCCTTGTTCTTTCCAACTAGTCCCTCTTCTACTTTGATGCCATTGGCTTTTGCCTTCATATATCATCCATGAGCTAAATATTGATGAGCCAAATATTATGTGGGTCTTATGCAGATAACAGCAGCCACTGTGAGGTTGTAAATACATTAGCCACTTTATATCCAGAAGGTAGCATTCCAAAACACTTCTCCCTGACCTATATTTTTCTACAGGCATAATGCAGCTATTCATTCACTTATTTTGTAGTGCTTGTGATCAAACCCAGTGCTCCCATATGCTAGGCAAGCACTGCAATACTGAGCTATATCCCCAGTCCTATTTATTTATTTTTGAATAACTTTAGAATTATCTTCATTGTTCAGAAGTTTCTGGTTTGAGGATTCAATTTTACACATCAAATTCTGCCCTTCAGTGATTATTTTCAGCTTTGCTATGTGCAAGGTAGGTTGGCTGTTGCTGTGGCACTAAACCAGATGGATGAATATTTTTCTAATTGGAAAGGATCTTAGACATAACTCAAAGTTCTCAGTTTCATGAGAAACTGAGATTCAGAGAGGTTACATGATTTGCCTGAACTTACACACCAAGTTTAGTCAGGACTAAAATGGAAGTTTCTTGATTGCAAATTCAGAATTTATTTTTATTAAATCTTACACATGGGACTGGTGGATGGAAGAGTGAATACATAAAATATCATAGAAATGACCTTTAATTCTTACTCTTCTCATCTATCTGGAAAGCCAGAGGTTTCTGAGTGTTGGTATTGCTTAAGGAGGGCTCGGAGGACAAGGGGTTAAGAGGGTGTTGAAGTATAAGGTCAGAAATCCCGGTGGCTAACTCGGTAGGCGTTTCCCTATCTCCACCCTCAACTCTGAGACTCCCAACCCCCAAAAAAGCATGCCACATAGACCCAGGTTCACACCCCAGCTGTGCCTAGAAGGTGGCAGTTCCTCTACCCCCACCATCTGATATGTGCCCAAGCTCATGTCCACATGCAAAGCAGGTATTCACAGGTTGCTGATTTCTGCCAATCTCCGTATTCCATTTTTTCCCTCCCTCCTCCTCAATTTCTATTTAACCTATGATGCTGCTATAATAAAAGGGGGATTACTTGTCATGGGATTATTTGTCATGGGATAACTTGTCATGCTTTTTCCCCTGGGACTATGCCCATTATTCTCTCTGGAGAGATGAGCTGAACACACACAGAGCTGTAACACTTCTGCGGGCTCTCAGGCCCATGGACATGCCTCCATGGGTGCCTGGTTTTGGGTCCGCTACTGGGAGCATACCAGCTCCCTCCCTCCCCGCTGTCCCCTCTGTGCACTGCTGTGGAGCATGCCTGCACCCAGGTGCTAGCCGGCCAGCACACCTGGCCCGGGACAGCAGCCGGCCCAGCCTCCCCGGGCACATTTCCATCTCCACTCTGCCTGCACAGCCCAAAAGCCCCAGACAGACTCCAAGACCAGCGGACCCGTTCCTGTTCCTTTCTCTTTTTATCTTTTTTTAAAAAAACAAATTCTGAGAATGACAAAATTATGATCTCTTTTGTCACTTGGGCAAAGTGGTCATTTAAAAATACCTGCCATTGTTTGGAGGCTGGGCTTAATGCTTTTGTTTAAGCAAATGCCTTTTGGGGGCAAGGACTACGTGTTGTAACTTTGTTCTGTATAGATGCCAGTTTGTGGATAAGAAAGCCTCAAAAAGAAATTTGTTTTGTTTGCTCCTGTCTTAGTCCATTTTTGCTGTTTTAACAGACTACCACAAACTGTGTGATTGACAAAAAAAAAGACATTTCCCACAATTTTGGAGACAGGATGTTCAATAGTAAGATGTTGGTATCTGGTGTGGGTCTTCTTCTGCCTTGTAGCATGACTAAGGATGTCATGTGGTAAGAGAACATGTACACCTGAGAGAAAAAGAGGATAAAAATCCTCCTTTCCATCAGGAACTTACTCCTAAGATACCAATACTACTCCTTTCATGAGGGATCTAAGTACTTTCCAAAATTCCTGCCTCTCAGTACTGTCACAGCAGCAATGACATTTCTTTGTTTTTGAGACAGGGGCTTCACTCTATAGCCCAGGATGACTTGGAGTGGAGTTCACTATGTAGTCCAAGCCTGCATCTTGCTTCAGCCTATTTCTGAGATTACAGGTGTGAGCCACTCACATTTCTGCATGAATTTTGGTGGTGATATTGACTCATCACACTGCCCAATAAGCAGGCTTTGTGACCATCTTATGCCTGTCAGCATGTGCATGTTCCAATGAAACTGGAAGTCTCACTGGGACAGACACATACTCTTGCAGGTGGAAGCTATGGAATATGTATAAACAAAACTGACAGTAATGACACCTGTGGTCCCTGGTCAGAGGTAAGCCATACCATATTCCTATCATGCTTTGAGCAGCTGAGGTAATGCTTTTCCTCCTCCTTGAAAACCTTTTGCCACTAGAGGATTCATTCTCTTTCCACTTCATTTGAATTTCTTTTAATCAGTTCTATCTCACTTGTGCCTCTGTCTTCCTGACTGGCTGTCAGACCCTTTAAAGGTACATTAAAAATTCACTCATCCTGGTGTTTCCTCAAAAGGCCTTTTCCAGGAGAAATTCAAAAGCAGAGTCAAAATGCCTTATCATTCCAAATATGAAACTTGTGATTTAAAGAACTGTCTGTTGGACTGGGGAAAGGTGCTTGCTTATAAAGTCTGCTGGTTCTGGTTTCAGTTGTCCAGGACCCATGAAAAGCCAGGTACACAAATTGGTGCATGCATCTGGAGTTCATTTTCAGTGGCAAGGGACCCTGAGCCTCTCTGTCTGTCTGTCTGTCTGTCTGTCTGTCTGTCTCTGTCTCTCTCCTTGCAGATAATTAAAAATACTGAAAAGACCTATCTGTTAAGGAAGCTCCTATTTAAAAAACAAAACAAATATAACACTACAGTCAATATGAAGAGAAACACAAGTCAGAAAGTCTTAATAGCAATTTCATCTAGTTATTCAGTCAGTATTTATGGAACACCTACTATGTTCTAGGGATTTTTCAAAGACTTGGGGAATACAATTAAACCAGTAGACCAAAATTCCACATTACATTCTATGGGAGGAGACATACTATATCAAACAAGTAAAATGTATATTATGTCAGATGATAAGTGCTGTGAAGAGAAAAAAAATGAAGAAAGAGATTAACGATAGGAAGAGGAGCGTCATTTCAAAAATGGTGCTCAGACAAGCTTCACTGAGAAGGTAACATCTGAGGAAAGATTGTAGACTCTGGAGCACTGGCTTTTTCAGACTAGAGAGAAATGTCCTTTTTTTCCATGTGTATGTGGTGGGCATGCATGTGTATTGGCACACATGTTTCGGTGTACATATACATGTGTGTGTATGTGGAGGCCAAAGGTTGACATATGTCTTCCTTGATTGTCTTCCTATTTTACTGAGGCAGGGTCACTCACCTGAACCCAGATCTCAGGTAGTCTAGCTATCCAGCTTCCTCAGGGATTCTGTCTCTACCTCTCACACACTAGGATCACAGATGGCTGCTGTGCCCACTTGGCATAAAAGTGGCTACTGTGATCTGAACTCTAATCCACATGCTTGTGCTGTAAGTGTTTTACTGATTGAGCCATCCTTCTACCCTGAGATTTACTTTTGTGTGTGTATGTGGTGCTGGGGATGGAACCCAGGATCTTGTGTATGCTAGACAAGTACTCTACTACTGACTAATCCATCCAGCTTGAGAGAGTATTTTTAAAAATAATTTATTTAATTTAATAAAATTTTATATTCTTATATCCCCTCTCCGCTATCCCCATTCCATTGAGGGCTCTCTTCAGTGGGGTATTGTTATTCACTGTGGTGTCATGAAGACCTCCTCAGTCAGTCTCTGTGTATGTGGGCAGGGGACTATGCCTCAGGATATTCCCCACTCTTTGGCTCTTATAGTCATTCTGCCCCTTTTATAATATTCTCCAAGCCTTGGTGGGCATGTTAGGAGTCTGATTTATAGTGTTGAGTTCTCTGTAGCCTCTGAGTTTCTGTTTTGATGAGTTTTGAGTGACCACTGTGTCTGTAGCCATGACCCTGGAGCTGGTTGTAGGCTAGCAGTGAGAACAGTACTCATGTTACAATCACTACTTCCTCTACAATGTCTCCTGGCCCCTTGCAGATGTGGTAGATATGATATGTTTCCTGCTAGGTAGTTGGCTATCTTTTCTTGTTGTATTGATGATCTTGGATGTCTCCAGTATTCTCTGCTACCTGTAAAATAAAACCGATTCTCCAGCCAAAAGTGAGAACAACTAGTATTAAAGGGAATAAGCATAGTTATTAGAGAACACTTCTGTCTAGTTGATCCCCCACCGCACCTATTGAAGGGTATATTTTGTAGCATGCTATCCAGGAGGAAGGTTTCTATGGTATGGATTCATGCTGTCATTAGTTTTGTTTCATTCTCCCCCTACTCTTTTCCCTCTACCCTCTTAGGCCCTCTATCCCCTGTATTCTGTCTCACACCTAGCCTGCCAAGTATCCTATCCTGTCATCCCTCCCTATTTCTACTTTCCCCTAGTCTCATTCTACTTCTATGTCAATACTCCTGATGGCTATTACCATTTACACTTAACTCCAGCTGTTCCAAGTTAGGGACTACATATGAGTGGTGTTTGTCTTTCTGAGCCTGTGTGACCTCACTTAGAATTTTTTCCAAGTCCATCTGTTTTCATGCAAATTTCATTATTTCATTTTTCCTTACTATTGAGTAGAATTCCATTGTATTATGTGCTACATCTTCATTATTCATTCATCAGTTGATGGTTATATGGCCTGATTCCAATTCCTAACTCTTGTGAATAGAGCAATGACAAACATGGCTGAGCAAGTATCTCTATAGGAAAGAGTGGAGTCTTTAGGGTATATGACCAGGAGTGGTATTGCTGGATCAGATCTATTTTCATCTTTTCCAGGAGTCTCCATACTGATTTCCATCATGGTTGTACACATTTGCACTCCCACCAGCAGTAGATGAGGGTTCTTCTTTCCCCACAGTGTCACTAGCATTTATTGCCATTCAAGTTTTTGATGATTGCCATCCTGAATGGAGTGAGATGGATTCTCAAAGTCATTTTAATTTGCATTTTCCTGATGACTAAAGATGTTGAACATCTTTTAAGTGTTTAGAGAAACCACCTGTGCTAGGCATAGAAAATTGGACATGTAACTTATTAAAACTATGCTCTTGCTTCTCAAGTGACATAGGACACCAGCATTTTTCTACCCCCTTGAATGGCAGTAATGTGATAAGAAAGATAAACCCTATTATGTGATGAAGCAGAAGGACCCAAAGCAGCTCTGAGCTCTTCAACAAGTTGAGAGCTGAACACCAGAGATCTTTACCTCTCTACACAGAATTGGGTGCATTGGAGCCAGGAACCCCCTTACATAGATTCTATTATATGTGAATTTTACCCCTTTCCACTTTAAAGGTTTTTGCTATGGAGGAGGGTCCTCTGCTGGCTGTGTTGCCATGTGGTGAGTGGGTGGGCTCTCAGGTACCATATAAGGTTTTAGAGGGCTGCTGTTGTTATGACCAATCCTGCCTTGCCAATCTCCTTTCTTTTCCTGGATAGGTTTCTGAGTGAACAGCATGCCCACGTGCCTACAGAACAACAGCAGGGTATAGGTTGCCCTATTTGGGGGGGGGGGAGGCACAGCCCTAAATTTAGCAAAGATTAACCTCTGGAACTTTCCTAACATAAGTGGGCAAATTGTTTCTAGTTGCAGAGCCTTAAGAGGTGGGAGCGCGAACTCCTGGTACACCCATCTCAGGAGTGGTCTAGCTGCCTCTAGCAGCAGCCTAAGAAAAAGGAAAATGAAGAGAAGTTTAGTTTAACTCATGAGTAAACCTGCTGCATTGCTGTCACCATTGCTCCAATGTTACTGCGGCTATGGCTTCCTCTCTTGCATGCAGGCACTCATTGGCGCTTTTATTAAACAGTGAAAACCCAGTGATATGTGAACAAGTCGTAGATTGTATGAGCACATAGCAAGGAACTTTTGGCCTTGGATAATCTTTAAACATTTTTTTTGTCTTTTTTAATTGTACATAATGAGTTACATTATTTAGTGGGCAAACAGTGAGTTGTTATCCCCAATTCCCCGATGCCCCCCCATCCCCCATCCCCAATCAGCTGGATATCCTCCTCCGTGGGTCGTCTGGATCAGTCCTTGTGACAGGGGACCATGGAGAGCCTATTATTCAGCCAGGTTCTCCTGGCCCTAGTATGTTGTTACTGAGGGGTCCCATGCCTCTGGATAGTCTCCCCCACCATGGCTCTCACAATCTTTCTGCCCCCTCTTCAGCTCAGTTCCCTGAGTCGTGGTGGATGAGTATTAAGGCTGCTTTAATGTTGTGAGCTTAGGGGTCTTTGTGTCAAAAATCATTGGTTTCTATCTCACTGGCTTATCCTGTGTTGATTGAATGGCAGTGGTTGTGGGTCCCTTGTTCATCCCATCATTCTCTGCGGGTTTCCATATGGATCCTCCACAATATGACTGTGGTGGCTCCTCTCTTGCCAGGATCTCAGCTATCTGCCTAGGTCGGTTGGTAGGGTTTTAAACTTTTATTAAAGGGGGGGATTTAGGGCTATGACCTGCTGGACTCTGCTGATCCAGAACACACATACCCTCTGATCACAAGAACAATCATATTAAGCCCACATGTTGTCTTCTACAGATCTGTGACCCATAGTTACTCACCTTGTTGTCTTCAACACTATGATCGGTACTTCTTATGCATGTATGTTTGCTCTGAGTCCAACCAGGCCCCTGAGGAAAGGAGCACAGAGCATATCTTAAGACCAGTCAGCATCTTTAAACATTGCTTACCAATATTGGTCATCTGTGTTGTTCGTGCTAAAGCTATACCAAGGCAGAGGAAACCTAGTCACATTACTTTAAGTGGGTGGATTACATAGTTGTAAGATTAACTTCAGGGCAAGTTACAAGTAAGGAATTTAACATCTCATAGTAATATTCTCAAGAGAAGTTATTTGTAAGGTCCATAAGAAATATTCCCACACTTCTTTCCTAGAGTTCATTGTCACATTTCATTCACATAATTCATTCCCACAGTGGATCAAATTCTATTTTATAACTGATGGCCAAGTATTCAAAATCCTAGGGTAGAACTCTGACAGGGAATTCAGTTGGAGGGAATAGGAAGTAGGGAGCTTGAGGCCTAAGCAGGTTGTATTTTCTCACAACACTGAGACCACTTCATTAGGCAGGATCTAGGTGAGAAAATCACAGAGGGATTTGAACAGAGAGAATTTGATTCAAATGTAAAAAATTATGAAGTAAATTTCTTGTT
Organism: Zapus hudsonius; assembly: GCA_004024765.1. Classification (NCBI taxonomy): domain Eukaryota; kingdom Metazoa; phylum Chordata; class Mammalia; order Rodentia; family Dipodidae; genus Zapus; species Zapus hudsonius. The sequence goes on from PVHP010007186.1 coordinate 18,036, forward strand.
GTTAATAGGTAATTAACCAAGAACTCTGAAGTATACAGAGGTAGCAACTGTGAGAGAGTTACCACCCCAACAGCTGTGAGAACAGAGAAAAGATTGGAATGATCTCAGTTTTCAAGACTTGGAGGGAGGTCCCAGAGAACTGAACCTCAGCCTTTTAAGAAGTGCTCTAGCTGCTGTGTAAGAGGCTATTATAGGCTGTTTTTGCAAGTGGCAGTTTAACTGAAACTGGGCCTAATGCTGCTGCAGGGGGCAAATTGCAGTTTCTAGGTGAGGCAGATAGACATAGAATGTTCCTTGTCCTTCATAAAGCCTTAAAGTTTCTCTGTGTCATGCCTATTGGCAAAGCCTAATAAGGATCAGCTGGCAAAGCTGAGGGTTCTATAGAGTCCCGTATCAGGACCACTAAGCTGCCTGGAGGAAGATAGGGTTGGAGTTGAGCTAGTGGCATTGTCCTTAGGTAGAGAAGTGTAGATAGGCAGATGTGACTGATCCCCAAACTGGGTTAAGTGGAGAAGAAGAGAAAGTACAAAACAGAGGGAGCTGAGCTTGGCTGTCTACTTCCAAGGCCTGGCATCGCACTCCGTAGTAGAATATGTCAGCAGTAGTGGGTCACTGGCTGGAGACATAGCTTTATGTGAGGAGTTCTTTTCAGAGACCTCTTCTCAGTTGAAACTAGGTCAGTATGAGTCACTATGAAGCAGAGTTGAAATTGATTGGGAAGAGATCTTAACACAGATTAAACATGGGCATGAATAAAAAGAGGGACACTCAGGGAAAGGATGGATACACATGCCAAATATGAGTATGAGCTCATTGCCCCTAAATGTTTTAGTGTTAATGTATGTAGGATTTGGGAGGCTTTGGAATTATGTTGCTCAAAGTGTTTCTAAGTGATCTCTCTCTTCATCTCCCTTTACCCTCTTTTGTGTGTGTGTGTATGTGTGTGTGTGTGTGTGTGTGTGTGTGTGTGTGTGTGCCTGCCTCTTGTGTACAAAGGCCAGAGGAGAATGAATGTAGGGTGTCCTACTCTATTGTTCATTTCATCCTTGTGTTTCCATGAGACAGTCTTTCACTGAACCTGGAGCTTCCATTTTCAGTCAGACTGGTTGACCAGTGAGCCCCAGTGATTTTCTGGTCTATGCTCCCTACAGAATTGGTGGTTCAGGCATCTGTGGCCATGATCAGCTATTTACGTGGATGCTGGGGAATAGAACTCAGCCTCAGGCCCTATGCTAGAGTGGCAAGTTCTTTTACCTCCTGAGCCATCTCCCTACAGTGGCCTTGAAGGTGCCTTGGACAGGGCTGCAATCTGTTAAGCTAAAACCACAAGTCTTAAAGGTTGCACAAGGGGTTTAAGACTTATCCTTTACTGAAACTGGGGGTTCTTTTGAGATTCCTGGAAAATTATAGGTTTACATCTGGGAAAGGAGAAAGGCAATACTCAGATCATATATGACAAGCATGATTGGTTGTTCTTTTAATATTCAATTTGAAACATCTCTATAGAAAAAGGAATATTGTCTTTATGTAGGCAAATTTCACAGAAAATGCTAATTGTGCTATTTTTTTGAAGTATGGTTTAACTCTAGCCCAGGCTAAACTATAACTCTCTCTGTAGTCCCAGGCTGGCTTGAAACTCACTGCAATCATCCTACCTCTATCCCCCGAGTGCTAGGATTGAAGGTATGCACCACCATACCTGGCAGTGCTGGAATTCTTGACTTTAGTTGGTGAGATGTTCCAACCAGACTCCAGGATAAAGGGTTTTTTTTCCCTTTCCCATGTCCCCTTTAATTTTTCTTTATATTCTGCCTCACAATAGAGCACAATGATTGTGGTGTGGGCTTACTGAAGAAAATAACTCCTCCTGTGGAAAGTGAAGTGGGCATCCCAGCTTAGCACTCATTAGAAACCAGGTAGCGATGGTGGAGGGAAGTTAGGTCCCCTTTCTCCATATTGGGGAAGAGCAGAAAGGAGTGTCCAGTTATTACCAGGCACATAGTAGGTGTTAAATAAATAGCAATTATTATTATTCTAAAGGAAGGTGCTGAGAGATTAGGGAATGAAGTAATTGACTCTAGGCTCTAGTAGAGAGAGCCCAGGGTTGGACTCAGCATACTTGCTGCTCTAAACTCATAGGTTCCTTAAGGGGTAGCATAGAGATGATATTTGTGAGCCCTGAAAGTTTTGAAGTAGACCCTGAACATATATATGTATTAAAAATCAGCTTGGTTGTTTTTATTGATATTACTAATACTAAACAAAATAGACTTTAGTGAACATTTCTTCCACTACATCATTAAACAAATGAAGAAATTCAGGCATGGCAACAGGGCAATAGCTCCCTGGAGGTAAAAAGCTTAGAATCTGCAAAGACAGATCTGGGTTCAAATCCTCACTGTCTACTTAATGAGCTTAAGTAGGTTCTTCAGTCTTTCTCAGATTCACAGTTTTGGAAGGACTGCAGGAACTCAGTGCTCAATGAACAGTGTCAAAACAACACAATTGTACTTGCTGAATCCAAGAACTCATTGGGGGGGGGTTGGTAACAGGGGTTGGTTTATCATATCTGTGATTATCCCATAGAACAAGCTTTTTAGGTAAGCCTGGACTCTCCATAGTAATATTGTGAGAACATGTGAGATTTTGGCTATGATTCTGCCAATTATGTGCTTTGCAATATTCAACAAGTCCCCCTATTTCTTTTTCCTGTGTCTTTTTCCTACAACAATTATAATACTGAACCTTAGGTCCTTTTCCTTGAGTTGTTTGGAAGCTGATTAATGAAAGGAGATTCTCTAGAACCCATGAACTTTCTGAGCCCCCATTAGATTTCTCAAATGACTAGAACCATTATACCACCTGGCACCAAAATTGGGCTTTTTGTTTTAGAACTCAAATAATTAACCTTTACTTTTTATGTGCTAAGGGGAAAATGATAAAGTGAGCCAGCTGTTGTTGACTGCTCTTCACTATAAAACTTGAGGAGGCATAAGAGACTATATTTTAAATCTCATTATTTCTCTCCCTGACTTCTTTATATGAATACTGTAAAACTACAGGATGCCAGCTCAAGAGAGGTAATGTGCCTGGATAGATCACACACAAAACAGTACTTATAGGTGCCATTTATTTAGTATGTGCTTTACATCAGGCATTTGGCTAAACTCTACCCAGTATCTCATTTTGTCCTATAGTAACTCTGTGAGAGTAGGAGGTGTGTTTATTTATTCATCTGTCTTTTGTCAATTGAATCTCAAGCACAGAAACTAGAGTGAATCAAATCTCAGTACATGGCCATCTTCAAGAGCCTTTCTTATGTTAATTATTCCCTTTCATCCATTTACCCAAGTTTACTCAACTACCCTATAAATAATCAATGTATTTATGTGTAGTGTGTATCTTTTCCTTTGTACATACTCTTAGGAAACACATAGTGTGGTTTTGTATGGGGATATACTTTTAAATTGATATAAAATGGTGCTGTGTTGTATTTCATTCTGTCTCTGACTTTTTCATAACTGTTCTAGTGTAAGCACTATGTTTCTAATACCTATCTACATCACCGTGACTTTATTTAATCTATGGTTTCTGGTGTTGGCATGCTACTGTATGGTATGTGCCTACTACAGGTCGATATTCCCTTTTTCTAGTTGCATTGGTATGAAATACCCTACTACCACAAAGAAGCAATTGCAAACCCATGTCTCCTTTATGGACCATGTGAAAGTTGCTTAGGGTTTATAGTGAAGGATGGAATGTTTCTAATTAGTAGCAGAAGAAACTGAGGCTTTGAGGGTTTTAATAACTTACCCAAAGTCACACACACACACACACACACACACACACACACACACACACACACACAGTAATTTGCAGGGCTGGGATTCAAATTCAAGAACAGTTCTCAAATGTCTACCCTGTGCCATCTTTATTGTCTGAGTGTTTGAGACTTGAGGACATTTTATTAAGAACATAAAGGGCAATTTCATTGTTTACAATTTTTATATTCTTAAAAACAAGGAATCTGGGTGGGCTGATTATTTGTTTTTGCCAAAGTACCTACTTCCTCAAGAGCTGCATTGTAACTGTTTTTCTCTGGTTTTCATATCCTGTGGGTCTGCAGTACTGAGAGCCACGCTACTCATCCAAAAGTGGTATAGAACCTTCAGAGGTCAAATAAAGGCCAGAAAAGATTATGCTCTCACCATCTTCCAGTCCATTGAACAAGCTGATGAGCAAGGCCAAATACAGGTCTGTTTTGCAAGCTAGCTTTTTCTTTCTTTCCTGTTCTTTTTCTCTTACTCAATCTTTCAAAAAATACTTCTCTTTACTCTCTGTTATTGAAAGAATGAACGTTTACTTTCATTTTAAGCTGAAGAATCTTGGTAAAAGTTTTTTTTTTTTCTTTTCGGTAGAGGATATAGTGATATTGTCTTGGAACTAGCTATTGAAAAGTGATTTGAGTAGATAAGTGTTTTCCAGTTTTGAAGTTCACATTTTTTTTCAGAAGGATGCCATATGCCTAGCAAGCTAATAAAAATAGTTTCATTCTATTTGGGGGTATATGTCCCAATGGAAAATAAAGTTGTTACTTTATGAACAGAAACAAAGGCCTTTTTGTTTTGTTTTGTTTTCATTATTGGGTATTGGATCCATGGTCTTGTACATTAGGCAAACACTCTACCACTGAGCCATGTCTCCATCCCAATAGAGTTATAAAATGAAAAGTGGGTGGGAAAGTAAAGTATTTGCTACCTAAGTGTGACAACCTGAGTTCAGATCCCTAGAACCCATGTAAAGCCAGGCACAGTAGTGAATGTCCACCCTAACACTACTATGGTTAAGATGGGAAGCAGAGACAGAAAAATCCTGGCAACTCTCAGACCAGCCAAGCTGGTGTTCACAAAGAGACACTGCTTTATACAAGGTGAAAAGTGAGGACTACCTAACACTCAGAGTTGTCCTCCAACCTCCACACACACAACATTGCATGCTTGCACCACACACACACACACACACACACACACACACACACACACACAAAGATAATTTTTAAAAGGAAGAATTTCTTGGGAACAAGCCTATGAAAACTCTAGAAGAAAATATGAAGAGTGAGGAAACCTTTTTTAAAGCTTGCAATATGAATTCATAAGCCCACTTTATTAACTAATAAAAATGAACACATTTTAAACCATAAAATCATCTTAGAAAGATCTCCAATGAAAAGTCAACTCTTATAGTAATATGTAAAGTTCAATACAATATATGTGAAAGAAAATTAAACATGCAGAAAAACTCTGGGAAAAGGTATAGTGGTTACTTCTAGAGACAAGAGTGGCATTGCTGAGTGGGTGGTGGTATTAAGAGAGATTTCTAATTTGGTATTGTTTATAGTTTTAAACAATCATTTAGGTATCAGATTATGATCTTTAAAAATAAGAACATTCAAACAGAGTTACTTTGGTGGAGTTCTTCTTGGAAGCTGTTAAAATGATACAGGACATTCAAACAGATGCTCCCTTTGTTCTGATTAGGAGCTAACAACATTGGCTGTCTTTTTTTTTGTGGTAGAGTGACTATCTTTTAAAAGCACTACTTAATTTTAGCACCAAACAGAAGAGAGCACAATGAACAAAACAATAGTAGTCTCAGAGTAGACTTTACTGAAGCAGAGTCTGAAACAAAGATTCTGGTGCAAGTGAATTACTGAGATTGAGTGAATATTCTTAGGAGAAATTTTTGTGGGATTATGGAAAACAAAATAGGGCAAGAAGAAGCCAGGCAGAACTACTTTCTGGGAAAGTCTGGCCTCACCCTGATCTCATCAGAAGCACTTAAGTGTGAAGTCACTCATGGTTTGTCTCATGCACATCAAAGAGATGTTTTAACTCTTGCTTTAGTCATTTGTCTGTGGGCAATCTCCCAGGAAGGATGTCCACGTAATAATACCCTATGCAGCTTGGCATGATGCTACCCATCTGTGAGTTCAGGGACAGATGTAATACTTGGCACCTGTAGCAGCAGGGAAATAAGTACTTCAGGCAAGTAAGGGCTTGTGTGGAATGCTGACAACTGGTTAGGTTCATAAATTGATTTATATGTTTTTATCTCATCCAGCTATGCAACGTTTTTTCCTTCATGTTGGAAAATTATGCAAAGATACAGGAAGAAGATCCAGGTAAGCAAAGTTTATTCTTTTGAAAAGTAATTATCTGATACTCTTTTACCCTCATTAAAACAAATGTTGAAGATGGGAGATACTAAGAAATTAAAAAGATGCCCACTTATATTTGTGGTACTCAACAACTGGCTAAATCAGTTTAACTGTTTTTTTTCTAATCTATATCAGCATTTAATTTTTTCACTCTTAAACTACAAGAAAGAGTAGCTTATTAAGAGGATCTTATTTTTTAAACTTTTATTGACAACCTCTATACATACACACAATATACCATGATCATAAAACCCTCCTACCACCCTCCCCACCCCTGTTCCCCTTCCACTGAATCCCTTCTTTCCAACCAAGCCCCTGTTCTATTTTGATGTCATTATTTTTTTGTTCTCATATTATACAGGTCTTGTGTAGACAGTATCAGCCACTGTGTAGTCATTAATGCAGCAGCCACTTAATGTCGGAAAAACAGTATTCCATAGCACTCCTTCCCTTTCTTTGGTCTTACATTCTTTCCTCCATCTTTTCCACAATGGTCCCTGAGCCTTGGAGGGTGCAATGGATTTGTCTTACTTCATGCTGTACACTTCACTACCTCTTCTCAGTACGTCTAATGGGTTTTGAGTCTCCTCAGTGATTACTGCTACCTGAAAGAGAAGCTTCTCTAACCAAAAGTGAGAGCAGCATTAATATTTGAGCAAAAGTATTTAGAGGGCAGTTTGATGGGCATAATATATCCATTTAGCCAAACAGTAGTAGTTTCCCTCCTAGAGCTTATGACTTCCCCTATCATAGGCTTTTGATTAGGTTTTCTGTACCAGGCAGGAATTCCCTGTCATGGAGTGGGCCTCAAGTCCAGTCAGAAAGCAATTGTATTTCCCTATATCAGTCATGCTACCATTATACCAGTTAGCACATTTAGTCTGGCTGGCCAGGCATGAAGCTTATGGGGCCCACTGTTAGTGAACACTGCTGAAAATATTTCTGTCCCAACAGAGAGCATAGCTCTTTCCAGCATCCTGACAGCTAGTCAACAGGGGAGTGGCTTCTATTTCAGCTCCAGCTTTATTTCTCAGTGTTCTGCAGCCCAAGCATTTGGTGGAGGACCTTACTTTTTATTCATGAAACCTTCATACTGAGAAATAAAAATATTATGATTATTTCATACAGTTGGTATAGGTGAAAATGGCAATTAAATACAATATCCTGTTCTTCTGTCTTACCCCTCTTCCTCTGTCTGTCCATATGCCTATCTGCTATGATTTGTAGATCTCCCTCAAAATTCATGCAGCAGTGTTGAAAGGGTGGCCTTTTAAGAGGCCCTACCCCCATGAATGGATTTCTTATCCAGATCTCAGGCCTATTTCTTATATGTTCTCACGATGTCATGTATTCAGTCATAATATGACTTACTACATAGTAAGAAGCCCCCACTAGACAGACATTTCCCCTTGATCTTAAATTCTTAGCCTCCAGAACCCTTAGTCAAGTGATTTTTTTTCGTGTGGAGAGAGTAGATTTTTATTTTCTTCATCATATCTGAATTTTGTAAAGTCTTAATTATGTACTTGTTTTAATAATTCTATTTTTAAAAAAGTTATTATCCATAATTGGATACACTTAATAAGGGAATAATGTGTTGATGTCTCAAATTCCACTATTTCCCTCTTAGTTTTAATTCTTTTTTTTTTGAGACAGGGTCTCATATAGCCCATGTTGATCTCCAACTATGTAGTTGAGGATGGCCTTGAACTCCTTGATCCTCCTGCCTCCATGACCCAAGTGCTGGGATTAGAAGCAGTGCTACCAAGCCCAGATAATTTTTTATTTCACATAGAAACACATGAATTATTTTTAAAAATAATTTTATTAATGGGAGAGAGAGAGAGAGAGAGAGAGAGAGAGAGAGAGAGAGAGAGAGAGAGAGAGAGAGAGAGAGAGAGAAGGGAACCCCAGGGCCTCCTGCCACTGTAGATGAACTCCAGATGGATGTGCTACTCTATGTATCTGGCTTTACATGCATACTAGGGAATCAATCAAACTGGGGCCTTTAGGGTTTGTAAGCAAGCTCATTAACCACCAAACCATCTCTCCAGCCCCTATAATTCTATTTTTAAGGACATTTATAGAACAAATAATTCAATAACAATGACAGATTTAAGGTATATGTGAAATTCATTTTCGTTTGATTTCTTTTCATGTACCAGAATGTCAAAGGATTAGAAAACAACTGCACACATCCATTTAACTTCTGCTTGCTGTAATAATAATAATAATAATAAATGGACTAAGAAACCATCTATAATTGATCTGTCTCCATCATCTATCTATTCATTCTGTTTTTTGTTTTATTTTCTTTTGATTTTTTGAGGTATGGTCTCACTCTAGCTCAGGTTGACCTGGAATTTACTGTTTAGTCTCAAGGTGTCCTTGTACTCATGTGAGTATTGGGACAAAAAGGCATGTGTTACCATGACCAACTTATGCAATCATTCTGAATCAGGGGCTGGCAACATAGGAATGGTTCAAGTATGATTTTTAAATTATAATTATTGTCCTGGGGAGATGGCTCAATAGGTAAAGCACTTGTCACACAAGCATTAAGACCTGAGTTTGGACACCTAGTGCCCATATAAAATGCTGGGCATATCTGTAATCCCAGTGCTAGTAAGGTAGACATTAGAGGATCTCCACGGCTTCCTGGCTGGCTGTCTCTTCCAACTGATAAGCTTCAGGTTTAGTGAGAGACAGTGTCTCAAAAGTAAGGTGGAGAACAATTGTGTAAGACACCCAATGTTGACTTCTGGCCTCCACACACAAATGCACACATGGGTACCCCTACACATATACATGCATAACACACACATTCACATGCAAAAATTACAATTATTCACAATTCATGTAATTTTATGCAAATTAAGATCTGCTATTATATCCAAATTGATGCTAGACCTAAAAGCTTTTTTTATTTTCAGTTTGAACTATTTTTTGCTATAATTAAAATATTTAAGGTATCTAGGAGCATATTTTAAATAATATGGTTAAAAACTCTTCAGAGTGGTGAACAAATGGCATTTTAATGGCATGATTTGAGCTAAATACACATATATGAAACTAATTAAGGCATATAATGATCCATAGACACTTTCTGAATGGTGGATAACCAAACCTGATGAGTGCAGAGTGGGTGGAACTGGGTACTTTGCCATTTTCTTTATTTTAGATAATTGCACTTTGAAGACAGTTATTTGTGTTTCATGTTCTTTGGCAGAAATGTTTTTTAGAGGAAATATAATAATGATGAAACACAACAGGACTCTTTCTGCTAATGACCTAATTTTCAATCTAGCCTCATTTCATCAATCACTTACAGAATTTTAGAGTTACAGATGACTTGGTTCCAGCTCAGAGGTTCAGACACTCTTTCTTTAAAAAACATACATTTAAAAATATTTCTTCAGGGGCTGGGGAGATAGCTCAGTGGATAAAAGGCTTTCCACACAAGCACAAGGAGCTGAGTTCTGATCCCCAGCACATACATAAAATGTTGGGAATGGTGATGGTGCTGTAATCTCAGTGTAGGGGCGGGTAGAGATAGGTGGATTCCTAGGGCTTACTGGCTAGCTCTTCTAGCCTAATTGGTGAATTCTAGGTTTGGTGAGAGACCTGCTTCATAAAAAAAGGTGGGGAGTGATTGAAGAAGACATCTGACATCAATCACTGGCCTATACACACACATGAACATGCATACCACATATGCATGAACTTGTATACCACACACACATACACAAACATTTTCTATAGGTGATTTTAAAATATAACAAAATATTTCTTGTCAGAGAAGGGAACAGTGGTTTTATTGAAGTGTAGCATACATTACAGCCAAGTACACAAATTATTTGACTTTCATTTTCTCAAAGGAAACACACCTAGGAAACAGATATAAAATATTAGGGCCAGTAGGGTGATTGCCTAGGTTTGATTCCCAGCACCCCATAAATCAGCTGTTGTGGTGTGTGTCTCTAACATCAACACACTGATAATAGAGGCATGGGGATAAGAGTTCAAGGTTATCCAGCTTCTAGCAAGTTGGATGCTAGCCTGGGATATATGAGATCCTGTCTCAAACCCCATGGACTGATTCAGTATACCCACCAAGGAGAGCCCCTAGTGGGTTGGGGACAGGGAGGAGAGAGAGAAATGGGGGGTACCATCATAAGTTTGCTCATACATTGTATCTAATTATGTGTAATAAAGATATCAACAACAAAAAAGGCCTCAATATGCAAGTAAACAAAAGCTGATTCAATGTTTCACTATCCAAGGTTCTATTTAAAATTTCACACACAAATATTAAATGCAAAATAATTAGCATAGTAATAGTAGTCCCTCTTCTGCCTCTTATAGTTACTACCCAACCCCGGCACCATCATATAGCTATTTTTTGAGCATCTGTACCACAGATTAGTTTTGTTTCTTTTTGAATTTATTTTTATAAATGGAATCATATAGTATATACTCTTATAGCTAGCTTCTTTTTCCCAGTAATATATTTATGAGTGTCATCCATATTATTATAATTTGTCATTAGCATTCCATTTTTACTAATATGATTTCATTCTACTTTTGTAGGCACTTGGGTTGTGTTCAGTTTAGTGGTTTAAATTATACTACTTTACACATTTGTGTACATGTCCCTTTTAGTGAACATATACATTCTTGGATTTCTAAATTTTTAAAATGAGGAATTGGTATAGAATTTTATAAAATAATGTTTTGGCATCATTTGACTTTATTATATGAACAACAATGATTTTGGTCAAGATTTACAATTAGGAGTCAAAATAAGTATAAATATGAAAATGGTGCTTTTCTTTAGCAGTGTATGCAATTTGTTTTCAAAGTGACATGTGGGTAGTAGAGGCAGATAATACTTTTGAAAAAATTATGGGCTTTAAATGTTTCCCTGTTCAGATTCTGAGTCTAGGATTATGTATAGAAGTATTTTTGAGGTATTTTCTTAGAATAATTTATTAAGATATTATCATTTGGTTATAAGTTAGAATTTTATTGTGTTTAATTAGTTTACAGTCATGTTGACAAAGTTATAAATTAAGGATTAATTGTAATTACATGTTATATAAATTTTTATATATTGTAGGCATTCTTTAAATTATTATTGTTATAGTACATGAGGACAGTATATACATTAGAAATACTAAAGCTTTGGTTTTATAAATGGCATGTATTAGCTATTAGAAGAGAACTTATGTTATTCTTTCTTGTGTTAGTAAAAGCCAGAAGGATAATGATTTGATGTTGATTAATAGTTCACATTTATATAATTTTACCTAAGAATTGTCTTAGAGGGGTGTTACTTTTTCATTAATTTATCACTGAACTTTTTTTTGTTTGTTTTTGCACACCTTTGTGTGTGTATTTCAGCTATGCTTTGCTGGACAAACACCCAACCAAATGCAGCTTATAAGAGGAAAGGGTTTATTTCAGGCTTACACATTCTAGGGGAACACCATCAGTGGTGGAAGAAGCTGGCTCCCTTCCATAGATCCAAACAGAGAGACACCACCAATAGCTAATACCACAAAACCGTCAAAGCTCAAACTGCTCTCCACATTCCTAGTAGGGCTGGACTACAAGATCCAACCCTAGTGATATACCACTTTCTCAGCAGGGCTCCACCCAGCTTAATCTTAATAAAACACCTGAGTTTATGGGGCCATACATTCAAACCACCACATTCTGCCCCTGCCCCTTATAGACTCAAGACCACATCATAGTACAAATTGAATTCAGACAAACTTCAAAGGTTCCCATAGTTTTACCAACTTTAGCATTGTTCAAAAGTCCCAAGTCTCATCTGAGATTCGAACTGTCTCTTAACTGTGAGTCTTGTAAAATCAAAACAAGTTACATACTTCCAACACATAATGGCACAGAGTAAACATTTCCATTGTTAAAAAGATATAACAAAGAAATACTTGACCAATATAAATCAATAACCAGCAGGTATGCATCAAAAACCTGTAGTTTAAGTCTGATATCCATAACCAGTGGCAAAAGTCTCTGGTTTCTAATTCCACCCCTCCAACTGACAGACAGCTTTTCCACAATTCTGGTCCAAAACATCTTCGGGTCTTCACTGCAAGCCATGGTCTATCTTCACTACTCCATGCAATGGCCTTATTTAGTTTTTGTTAGAATGGAAATGACCACGAGAGACCACTCTGAAAGGAAAGGTTTTAATAGGAGGATAAGCGAGCTGCTGGGCTATTTTCACCAAAGGTGGTGAAAAGGTGGGAGGCAGGTTTAGATCAGGGCTTTTAAGGGGAAAATGTTCAGGTTGGGGCCCAGTTGGTCACATGAGGTTGGGTGGAGGGCTCAGGTGGTCACATGCTCTCAGGATCAGGAAGGATAATCCCTTGGGCTTTATCTTTGACTCTTCTTGATACTTCTCTTGAGGCTGGTTGGGGAAGAGGATCAGGGTGTAGCCTGAATTCCAGACTTACAGTTTTTAATACAAAAATTTATTCCTGCTTCCCACTGTTTCATCTCAGCAGCAACTGGAACTGGTTTCATACAGTGGATTTACTAAATCTTCATATGGGGACCTATCCCTGTTTCACATTCCTGGAACCTTATGAACCTCATGTCCTGCTTTCCTGCATTTTATATGCTTTCAGAACCAGCACCAGCCAAGTGTGTGGCATGGTCAAATTGTAAATAGAGGGGAGGGGATAAACCTTGGCCTTGAAGAGCAGGTTACTCCTTTAGAATTCTTCCTTTAAGTCATCTCCTTTCAATGGCTCATCCTCAGGGCACCATTTCCATTGTTTCAATGCAAAACATTTGGCCTAGCCTTGATATTGGTAATCTGTTTAACAATTGAAGTTTTAGTAATCTAAAATCAATCTCTGTGCTAGTAACTTTAAATTTGCTTGAATTTTTCCTATGATCAACTGGATTTTTTTTATATCTTTGTGTTATCTTCTATCAAGCATACCAGTCCATTGCTTTTAAATTTAACCTCACTCATTCTTTGGACTTGGGCAGAATATCACCAACCAGCCTTTCCACCAGTACCCAAGTTCCAACAAGGTTCTCTGCTTCCCCTTTGGAAGTTCCTAAGCCAAGCCTTCACAGTCCACAATTCTTTCTGTATTTAACATTTTCAAACTCTCACCAGAATAGTTCATAAAACTTTGCTTACCACAGTGTAAGGTGTTTCCAGTCACAAATACCAAGTTCTTCTACATTCTTCCAGCATACATGTTCCAACAGACTAATATCCACATGGTTATGTTGCAGAAATACCCAGTGACAAAAGACAGAGCCACTTTGGCAAGAGGAGAGTGAAGTTTTATTCTAAACCCGGGCCCGGGGGCTCTAAGCTCAGGAAAAAGGTCTTGGGCCCCGTACCCCAGTTGACAAGGGGTTTAATAGTCAGTACAGAGTAGATATGTGACATTACACATGCCAGTTACCATCACCTAGCAGTTTACACATTTAGAATAGGTTTTAGATATTCTCCCCAGGTATTCTCCGGCCTTGTCTCTTCCTTATCTCACAGAACTTCAGAGCCCTGGGGCTGGAGAGGTGGCTCAGCAGTTAAGGTACTTGCCTCCAGTGCCTAAGGCCCCAGGTTCAATTCCCCAGGACCCACATAAGTCAGACCCACAAGGTGGTGGCCCTGGTTCTCTTTCTCTCTTTCTCTGCTTGAAAATGAATTTTAAAAAAAAAGAGGGCTGAAGAGATGGCTCAGCGGTTAAGGTGTTTGCCTGCAAAGCAGAAGGACCAGAGTTCAATTCCCCAGTGCCCACATAAAAGCCTGATGCACAAGGCGCTTGTAGTGGCTGGAGGCCCTAACATGTTCATATTCTCTCTCTCTCTCTCTCTCTCATCAAATAAATAAAAAAAAATTAAAAAAAAAAACTTCAGAGCCCTGACAGTTTTCCACTTCATGCAATGAGATTGGCCACCTGACGGACAAACATCAGTAGGATGTTAACAGTGGATGCAGGGGAGGGGGGCAGTGAGCTTACACTCATTTTGCTACAATAGTTAGATTCATCACAGAAACAACCTCACTTCTCTGGTACCAGTTTTATTGTTGCAGTCAGCTTCATGTTGCTGGAAAAACACTATCATCAAAACAACATCATCAAAGGTGGAAGAAGCTAGTTCCCTTCCATAGATCCAAGCAGAGAAACACCACCAACAGCCAGCACCACAAACCTGCCAGAGCTCAAACTGCTCTTCACACTCCTAGTAGAGCTGGACTAGATTACAAAATCCATCCCCAGTAACAAACCTCTCTTTCCCAGCAGGGTTCTACCACTGGGGACTCAAGTTTACAGCTCAATCTTTAGAAAATACCTGAGTCATGGGGCCACACATTCAAACCACCACAGTGTGTGTATGTTTGCATGTGTTTGGAACATGTGCATGTAAAGGCCAAAGGCCAAAAATCTCATCTTTTTTGTTGTTTGTTAGTTTTTGAGGTAGGCTTCTCATTCTAGACCAGGCTGACCTGAATCATATTTTGTAGTCCTGGGCTGGCCTTGAACTCACAGAGATCCTCCTACTTCTGCCTACAGAGTGCTGGGATTAAAGGCATGCATCACCATTCCTGGCTTTTTGTATGTGCATTAATGTGGGTCCATGTGTGCCACTGTACATGGGTGAAGATCAGAGTGTAAGCAAAGTGGGACAGAAAGTACACTGGACTCACTCAGACCAGCAATTGCCTTTATTCAGCAATGAAGGGACAGACTTCTCCCAAGTATGAAGTCATGTCTACCTTGTTAGGCTTTTAGGAGGGTATATAAAGACTTTTAGTGTGATATGGACTTTACAGATAAAGTTTTCCTTAGGTTTGGGACTTCCTAGGTACTGGCAGCTGGCCAACTATCAGGAGACAATAGGTGATCATATAAATATTGGGCTGGGTGTTAAGTTCTTTTCAAAAGGGGCTTATCAGAGATGGGATATGTAAAACATTCTCTCAGGTACTTTGAGGTGTTATCAGAGATCAGGTCCCCTGTGAAACATTTTCCCAGGCTCAGGGAGCTGGATTTGTTCCTTCACAGAGGACAATCTTGGTTGTTGGTCCTCATCCTCCACCTTCTTTGAAGCAGAGTTTCTCCTTTTATTTAAAAATACTTTATTTGCAAGGAGAGAGAGGGAGAAAGATAGAGAGAGGGGAAAAAGAGAGAGAATGGGCTCACCAGAGCTTCTAATCACTCTAAACAACCTCCAGATGCATGTGCTACTTTGTGTATCTGGCTTGGTACTGGGGAATTGGACTTGAGTTGTTAGGCTTTTCAGGCAAATGTCCTAACAGCTGAGCCAGCTCTTCAGCTCAAGGCAAGGGTCTCTTGTTTGCAACTGTGTATGCCAGCCTAGGTATCCCACAAACTTATAGAGGTGCTCTTGTTCCCACCTATCTTGCTATAGGTATATTAGGGTTACAGATACGTGCTACTATGTCCAGCCTCATATGAGTTGTAGGATCTAAATTCATACTGATGCTTGAGTGGTAGATTTTTGTTGTTTGTTTAACCAATGGAGCCATCTCCCCAGCCCTATCTTTTTATTTTTTATATAGGGTCTCACTATACCCAGAGCTCATTTATTTGGCTAGAATAGCTAACAGTGAGCCCTAGGGATCCATCTGTTTCTATGTCCCTATGCTGGTATTACAGGCATTTCCTGACGTAACTGGCATTTTATATGTGTCCTGGGGATCTAAACTCAGGTCCTCGTACTTCTGTGGCAAACCCTTTGCCCACAGAGCCATTTTGATAGCCCCTTTTCACTGAACTGCTAAAGGAATAAGACTAATCAAATCTCTGGAAGGAATAACTCTATTAAGCTTTTTAAAATGTGTGTACATGTTTGTGTGTGTATGTGTGCACATGTGGGCGTGCATGTGTAGGGTTGCATGTGGTATGCAAGCATGTGGAGCCAGAGGACAACCTTTATCCCCAGGAATTCTATAAACCTCCTTTGAGATAGGGTCTTTCATTGGCCTATAGCCCATCAATTAGGCTAGACTGCCTAATTGGCTAAAGAGCCCCAAGTATCTAGCTGTCTCATCCTCCACAGTGCTGGAACTACAAGTGTGTGCCACCACATTTGGCATTTATGTAAGTACTAGTCCTCATGCTTAAAAGGCAAGCACTTTAAGAATTGAGCTATCTCTATAGCACCCAAGCTTTTAGTCTTTTAAATAATCTTTTTATTTTGTTCCTGTCTGTGTGTGTACATCCATGTATGCACTCATGTGTGTTCATGCAGGCATATGCATGGCAAATGGTGTGGTTCTACCTCATTTCAGAAAGCCTGTGAGCTTATGGGAACTTCTCCTGTCTTTGTCTCTCTTCTTGCCACAGGCATAGATTTTAGCATGTTGGAATAATAGAAACCTACCACAGCTTCAGGCTTTTTTAAAATGTAGGGTCTGGTGATCTGAACACACATACTCATGATTGCATGGAAAGTGCTTTATCCACCGAGCTATCTTTCTTCCCTGTATTTTGTTCTTAAAATAATTATTTGAGGGCTGGGGAGATGCCAAATGGTGAAAGGTACTTGCCTGCAAAATCTTTCAGACCTAGCTTCATTTCCCAAGCACCCATGAAAAGCTGGGTGCAAAGTGGTACATGCATCTGTGATCCTAATATCTATTAAAATGGGAGGTGGAACCAGGAGAATCCAGAAGCTCACTTTTGTAGCAGAAAGAGTCCCTATCTCAAAGAGATTGAGCATAGACACTTTGAGGTCTTCTGACCTCCAAATGTGTGCCTTGGCGCACGCGTGTGCGTGCACACGTGCACACACACATACACACAAAAAATAAATTTTTTAAAAAATGACTTGAGTTTTAATGATTGAAAGTGATAGATTTGAATTATCAGTAAGCCAATGGGAAAAGGGAGAAATGATATAGCATACATGGAAGAAATAACTAGGAAAACAGATTAATTTATTTGTTCATTTTCTGTTTTTAGCATACAATGAAAATGTTAAATATTTTCTTATTTACACCTCAGAGAATTGGACTCACTAGTTCAGTAATGAATATGTCAATAATACTATATATAATATTTTTTGTTTGTTTTCTGAGGTAGGGTCTTGCTCGAGCTCAGGCTGACCTGGAATTCACTAAGTAGTCTTGAACTCACAGCAACCTTCCTACCTTTGTCTCCCAAATGCTGAGATTAAGGCGTGCACTACCATGCCCAGCTTTTTATAATACCTTAATAGATAATAAAATTATAATGGTTAAGAATAAAACTATAATGTTTAAGAGCTTAGACTGGACTCCATACTATGCCGCATTTTCTTCATGTATAAATTTGGAAAGTCCACAGCCAATCGGTCAACCCAGGATGAGCCAGCAAGATAGACACCAATGATTTTCAACACAACCTCAAGCAGAAGTACAGAGACCCCTAAGGCCTCAACAATAAAGCAGCCTTAATACTCACCCACCATGACTCAAGGAACTGAGCAAAAGTGGGGGCGGAAAGATTGTAAGAGACATGGTGGAGGATAATATCCAGGGATATGTCCTCCCTCAGTAACAACATACAAAGGGGGGGTGTAACCAGTTTGACTCCTAGGCTATTCACAACCCCCTACCCCATGGACTGATCCAGACTGCCCATGGAGGAGGAAATCCAACTGATCTGGGACAGGGAAGAGGGAAATAGGGGAATTGGTGACATCAGCACATTATTCTCTTATTAAGTCTATCTAATTATGGATAATAAAATAATAAAATGAAATGAAATTGGAAAGTAACAGTTCTTACTTCTCAGGGTAATTGTACATGAATAATTTATGCATGTAAAGAACCTAAAAGAATACCTGGCACATAGTAAGCATTTAATAAGGAAGAGCTATCCACATCATCATAAACATGGTGTTAAGGCAAGGGTAGGGTTTAGGGTTCAACCTGGGCAGGTTGCTGAGTTTTGAAGGGTGAGGATAAATTATTCAAAGAGGAGAAAGAACAAAGAAAGGGTTATCCAAAGACAGAGGAAATAGTGGGAACTGAAATATAGAAATGTCAAGCAATAGGGTGCTGGGACTGGAAAGGGAAATCTTCCTTGGTGTGAGCAGATTTGCAGTCCAGGGTTTTTATTTTTTTTAGATTGGAAGAGTCTTCAGCCATGTTTCATTATATTATAAAGGTTGAAGAGAAGATCATGATAAAGATATAGGCAACTAAAGTGACTCACAAGGTTGCCAGGCCTTTGAGGATTTCGAAGAGGAGAATGGGGTGTGGTATCCCCATATGCAGTGATACATACTTCTTTTCCTCTAGCATCTGTGTTGTGTTTTTTTAAACTGATCACTTTTTTCTTAAACATTTTATTTATTTGAGAGAGAGTGAGAGAAAAAGGCAGACACAGAAAGAGAATGGGCATGCCAGGGCCTCCAGCTTCTGTGGATGAACTCCAGACACATGTGCCACCTTGTGCATCTGGTTTTGGTACTGGAGAATCAATCTCATGTCATTCTGCTTTGTAGGCTAGCGCCTTAACTGCTAAGCCATCTCTCTAGCCCATATCTGTGTTTTTAAGTCAGGCGTATTTCAAAAGGTATACGGGATAACAACGCATTGTTTGCCCACTAAATAATGTAACTCATTATGGACGATAAATATATATATTTTTAAAAAAGGTATACTGCCTTTTTTGAATGAATACTACAGCCATGTCATAGATTCCTATCTCATCTATAAAACAAGATCCCTTAGTTCTGACCACGTTTTCCGTATTCCCTTTGATTTTTATAGTCTCTAACAGAAAATCTTTATTATCTATTAGAAGATACAGTAAAACTAGTGAGGATTTTGTGGACTTTTTGTGGGTGGGGTGTTACTGCTAATTTTTTTTCTTAAAAGTTGCTTAACATTTCAGTGCAGAGTCAGGGAAAGGAGCTTTCCTTAGCCGTAAAATTCATCTCCAAGAATGGCTACTAAAATGAAATGGGTGATGTGATCATTAAGACAGTTAAGCAGGGGCATGGTAGTTCATGCCTTTAAGGTGATCTAGTACAGCCCTAGGATGAATTAGCTCTGTTCTGTGTGGCTTGGCCTTCTAGTAGGCCAGCTTGGGCATAGTAGGGGTGGCAGGGCTCCCAGACAAAGAGCATGGAAGCATATATGTCCTTCTGAGATGTGGACATGGGGCTGGTAGGTAGCACTTCCACCACATCCTTCAGAATATAGTACAAGTCATGATCCCAGAAAAAATAGACTCTTGATGAGAATAACTGTATAATCCCATTCTGAAAAGCACAAATAGCAGTATGGTAGAGGATTGAGGCCATTTTATAACTGGTTTACTGCATCTTGTTTCATCTTTCTCTGCCTAAATTGTCTGAATTTTTGTTCTTGGGTGGTTTCATGGGCAATCTGGCAAGAAATGACTGTGGGTCCCAGCACCTGCTAAAATGGGCAATGTGGATAGTCTGTTACTATACAGAAATGTCTGTCTGAGAGAGGGCTCCTTGGTTATTTCTGCTTATGTTTTATCATTTAGCTTTTTCTTCTTTGTTTCCACGGAAAAAAATCACATCAGAAAATTTTTATGCAAAAAAATCAGTTATAGATAAGTAAAATTCTCTGAAATGTTTATCAAGGGAAAATTTAAATGTTGCAGTTTAATTTTTATAGGCCCTAAATAGTAGCAAATGTTTGAAGCAAATACAGTGCATTGTTATGTTTCTTTAAATCTTTGTGTGTATATGTGTATGTATACTTGTGTTAAAAAAATACAGGCATGTGTGAGCCACAGTGCATATGTGGAGGTCAGAGGATCACCCTTAGTGTTGGTTCTCACCTTCCATCTTGTTTGAGGCACACGGTCTCTTATTCACCACCACGAACACCAGGCTAGCTGACCTATTGAGCGTCAGGGATTTTCCTATTTTCACTCCCATCTTGTACTAGGAGGACTAAGATTATAGATGCCTGACACAGCATCTAGCTTTTACATGGTTCCGGGGATCCAAATTCAGGCACTCATGCTTACATGGCAAGCATTTTACCCACTAAGCCAGCTCTCCAGCTCTTGTATTCTTGTACTTTTACACTTGTTTGTAAAAATCTGAGATGTAAGAGGGGACAAAGGAATTACAGCTTGAGGGCTGGAGAGATGGCTCAGTGGCTAAAACACTTGTCTGCAAAGCCTAACAACTGGAGTTTGATTTCCCAGTACCCACATAAAGCCAGATGCACAAAGTGTTGCACCCATGTATTTGGAGTTCATTTGCAGAGGCTAGAGGCCCTGGCAAGTCCATTCTCTCTCCCTGCTGGTCATGGTGGCACATGCCTTTAATCCCAGCACTCAGGAGGTGGAGGTAGAAGGATTGCTATGAGTTCAAGGCCAGCCTGAGGCTATAAAGTGAATTCCAGGTCAGCCTGGGCTAGAGCAAGACCCTATCTCTGAAAACAAACAAAAAAGAAGAAGAAAAAATAATTACATCTTGAACTTCTAAACATCAAAATACCTTGATTGACTCATTTTCACTGTGCTTCTCAGTTTCCTCCCCATGATTATGAATTCAGTGCTTGGCAAAGCATGATTCCAAAAAGGAATAGTGGTGATCCTTGTGAATGTGCCAGTTGCTCGCATATTATGGTATTTGTAATATTTAGCCTAGCAATACATGGGTATTGAAGAAAATATTAATAAGTATTGGAATGCTGAGTCCCACTTCTATATCTCTCTGCTTTTTCTTTTTCAGCAATAGCAAGTCGAATTTTTGCAAACACCTTGCAGAACAACCAAGATAGAGAGGAATATATGGGGTTAATAGAGATTCCAGTCTCCTATGATGGTCCTAGGTTACAATTCCCTCTTACTTATGCTGACATTCACTTGCTTATAAGTGCCTTCAGGGAAAAGAAGGTAAGTTTAAGCCAAAGTTGCTTTGATTCTTATATATAACAGATTCTCATGACTGTTGAGCAAGCAAATGAAAATACTGTAGCTGAGATGTGTTTCCATGGGAATTGTTTCACATTGTTTGAGTTTCCTTTTGCTTTGTTTAACTAGTAAATAGAAGTTTCCTCAGGCACACATTAGCAACTTCCTCTTAATGTGTAGATTTACAACATTTCTCTCATTTTTTTGAGAATAATACACACATCATAAAATTCATCATTTTAAAATTTTTTTTGGGTTGGAGAGATGGCTTAGTGGATAAGGTGTTTGCCTACAAAGCAGAAAGACCTGAGTTTGATTCCCCAGTACCCATGTGAAGCCAGATGCACAAGGTTGCGCATATGTCTTGTGTTCGTTTGCTGTGGCTGGAGGCCCTGGTGCACCCAATCACACTTTCTCTCTTTCCTTCCTCAAATAAATAAATAAAATGTCTTCAAAATAAAATTTAATTTATTTATGAGAAAGAGAGAGAAAGATAGATAGATAGATAGATAGATAGATAGATAGATAGATAGAGAAAGGCAGAGAGTAAGAATAAGTGCATCAGGACCTCTAACCACTGCAAGTGAACTGCAGACGAATGTGCCACCTTGTGCATTTGGCTTTATGTGGGCACTGGGGAATCAAACCAGAGACCTTAGGCTTTGCAGGCAAGTGCCTTAACAGCTGAGTCATCTCTGTAGCCTCATTCATAATTTTAAAGTGTATTTTTTTAGTGCACTCACAAGGTTGTACAATTATCACCAGCATCTAATTATAGAACATTTTTATCATCCCCAAAAGAAAGGGTATACCTATTTTACTACTATTCCCTCCTCTTCTACCCCAGCACCCACTATTCTACTCTCATTGGTGGATTTGCTGCTTTTGGATATCCCATATAAATGAGATTATATAATATATGGCCTTTTGTGTTTGGCTTTTTCACTTAACATAGTGTTTTAAAGATACACCCATGTTATAGTATTTATCATTATTTTATTTCTTTTTATGGCTGATTAATATTCCTTTGTATAGCAAATTTTGTTTTCTAATTTATCAGTAGATGGCCATTAGATTGTTTCACCTTTTGCCTATTATAAACAATGCTGCTATAAACATTCATGTTCAAATTTTTGTTTGAACATGTCTTCATTCTCTTTGTTTTATACTCAGGAGGGGAATTGTGGGCCTCTATAGTTAGCTCTATGATTAACTTTTTTAAGTAGCTGCTAAAATTATCCACAAGTTACTGAGCAATTTCACATTTCCACCAGCAACGTGTGAGGGTTCTAATTTCCTTTCACTGCTTGGTATTTTATTTTAATCTTTATTCTTACTATCCAAGTGGTATCTTATTGTGGCTTTGCCTGGCATTTCTGTAGTGGCCAGTGATGCTGAGCAACTTTGTATCTATTTGTTGGCCATTTGTATACCTTCTTTAGAAAAAAAATCTCTGCAAATCCTTTGCCCATTTTAAAATCAGGTTGTCCTTTTATCACTAAGTAGATTTTATTACTGAACAACTCTTCCAGATATAAGTTCCTAATCCAGGTACATGATTGGCAAATATTTTCCCCATTATGTTGGTTGTCTTTTCACTTTCTTGACAGTGTACTTTGATACACAAAAGTTTTAAATTTTTTTGGTTTTGGTTTTTTCAAGGTAGGGCTTCACTCTAGCCCAGGCTGATCTGGAACTCACTCTGTAGTCCCAGACTGGCCTTGAATTCATGGCAATCCTCCTTCTTCAGCCTCCTGAGTACTGGGATAAAACATATGTGCCACCACACCTGGCTAAAATTTTTAATTTTGATGAAGGCCAATTTATTTATTTATTTATTGCTTTTTAATAACAACCTCATTAATGTGCACAATGAATCCTGATCATAATCCCTTCTTCCCAAGGCTCTTTTTCCCTCCTCCCCTAACTCCTTTCCACTGGAACCCTTCTTCTTTCCAACTTGTTCCTCTTCTATTTTGATGTCATCATTTTTGTTTTTTTGGGGGGGGCTTGCCCTCATATTATTCAGGTCTTGTGTAGATAGCGTCAGCCACTATGAGGTCAAGAATGTAACAGCCATTTAATGTCTGGAAGACAATGTTCCAAAGCACTCCTTCCCTTCCTCTGGCTCTTACATTCTTTCTTTTCTTTTTTTTTTAATTATTACCCATAATGAGATAAATTCAATGAGCAAATAATGAGTTGTTATTCTCATTTCGCCAATGCCCCTCTTCCCTAACCCTAATCATCTGAATATCCTCCTCCATGGGCAGTCTGGATCAATCCATGGGGTAGGGGATTATGGATATCCTAGGAGCCAGCCCAGTTCCACTTGCCTTAGTGCAAAGTTACTGAGGGGGGCAATGTCTCTGGTAAGTTCTCCCCACCATGGCTCTTAAAATTTTTATGCCCCCTCTTCAGCTCAGTACTCTGAATCATGGTGGGTGAGTATTAAGGCTGCTTTATTGTTGAGGCCTTAGGGGGCCTCTGTATTTCTGCTTTAGGTTGTGTTGAAAATCATTGGTGTCTGACTGGCTTATCCTGTGTTGAATGATTGGCTGTGGTTGTGGGTCTCCTGTCTATCCCACCATTCTCTGCTGGGATCCGTATGGATCCTCCATGGTAGGTCTGGTGTGGCTCATCTCCTGCCAGGATTTCAGCTATAGGCCTGCGGTTCATTGGTAGGGTTGGAAGAGCCACAGCTCTCTTGCTGCATTCTGAAAGATACAAACAGAATCTCCATCAGAGAGTGAGATCAGTATAGGTTAACTGAGATACACATTTCTGAATTAGCTAGATTCTATTGTTAGTAGCCTCTTTGTAAATCACTTTTATAGTGTATCTCTCTTTGGGGGCCCAAGATTTTGGTTCCTGGCGTATTTCACCCTAAGTCCCCAGTTCCAGTTAAGGGTTCCCTGTCACTGAGTGGATTATTTGGCCGAATTAAAAGCTGTTAATTGCCTCCCCCAGGCTTTGGCTCCTCCATTACACAAATGTTCCTTTCTTGGTTCTCTGTTCTCTCCCAGTAGGAAGTGTGTTCAGCCTACTCATGGTGGCAGTCTGCCTTTCCTGTCAGTGTTCTTTGTTTTCTCCAGCTGTCATTGACCAGCTTCCCCTGGTAGCTTATGCAGTGCCTTCCAGCACTAGAATGACTACCATCTGGGGGCTGTCTTACATTCTTTCTACAACATCTTCCACAATGACAGTTTATCTTCCTTCTTTCTTTCATTCATTCTTTCTTTCTTTCGTTCTTTCTTCCTTCTTTTTTTGTTGCTATTCTATGCTCTGGTGTCATAGCTAGGAATTTATTGTCAAATCCATAGTTAGGAAGATTTACCCCTGTTTTCTTCTGAGAGTTTTTATGGTTTTGGCCATGACATTAGGTCTATGAATCATTTTGAGTTATTTTTTTTATATATGTGGAATGAGGTCAAACTTCATTCTTTGCATATGGACATACACCATTAATTGAAGGGAGATCAAAGGGGGGAAGGGAAGTAGAGGGAGACTCAGCACCAGCAACTCAAGCAAGCACACTCCAACTAACAAACAACAGGACTGCCAAACTTCAGCTCTGGCTGTTCTTTGCATATGAGTCATTGGAATTTCACATCCACCTTACAAATACCTTAGGTCTAGACCCCAGGAGGCCAGGCCAAGGTGACACTCCAGCCAGAAGGCTGGAGACAATTCACAAGCCTTAATAAACTTTTGAATCTATTGGGGCATATCCATTCAAACTACCACAGACTATGGTTAGATTTTCAGTACCAGGTATGAATTCTGTTTTGTAGAACAGACCTCAAATCCATTCACAGAGTAGTTGATTACCCTCTTATCGTGCCACACTGTTCCACCATTGGGCTCATCTTGCCTGGCTGGTTGGTTGCATAGTTCACAGGGTTCACTGCTGGTTAACACTGTTAATGAGTGAGTTTTCTCCCCCAGCAGACTGCATAGCACATTCAAGCTCTTTGGCAGCTAGCCAGAAGGGAGGAAGGAGGCTTCTATGTCAGTACCAGCTTAATTTCTCAATGTCTAACAACTGACACATATGGTATCTTCAGCAGTAGGGTCTTACATTCAAATTCTGGTGAGGAACCAAGAGCAATGGCTATAGATTGTATTGTTTGGAGAGCCTCATGGGACTCCTTAGGTAGCAACTCACTGGGGAGTTTCACATCCCTGTCACTGGGATTTTTCTAAAACAATCTATGGCTTAAATTTTAATTTTATTTATCTAACAAAGAGCTAGGTTCCCATATAATTTATTCATGTTGTCTTTAGTTTTGGTTAAATCTCCTCACCCTCTCCTCTCTTTCATCCTCCTCCCCTAAACCTCCCTTAGATCTTTCAACCTCTACTATTGTGTCCCTCTACTTACATATCTTCTATATCCTCCCCTTAAGCCCTCCCCTGCCCTGCCCCCTTCATGGCCCCTTTCTGGCTTCTTAGCTTGTAGCTGAAGGAAATGTCCAAGTTGAGTCTTAAATCAAGTAGATTAAATAGCTTTTATAGGGAAAAGGACTCGTCTAAGTCTTAAACAGGAAATATGGGTCTCATTAATTAACAGCCAGAGACCCCTTTCTTCCTTTCCAATTCTCACTAATTCTGATACGGGTTGCTGCTAATTAATAGTAATCAACGCGGGGAGAGAGAGAGAGAGAGAGAGAGAGAGAGAGAGAGAGAGAGAGAGAGAGAGAGAGAGAGAGTGAGTTTTGGAATCCTCCCTTCCCCCTCCTCCTACTCTGAGTTCTTGTCCTCTAATGCCAAAGAATTGTACACAGGGAGAGAATTAAATTTTAATTACACATTTATTCTAATTTAGTAGATTAGGAAAAGGGGAGTTGGATGGGGAAATTTCCCAGTCATCATGTGGGCAGTTACAGAATTCTCCTGCCACCAATGTGGGGAGAACACATTTCAGAGAGTTTAAATAAGCAGCCAAAGAAAAGATAACAAAGCTCCCATTATGAGAAGGAGAGGTTCATGAGAGAAAAAGCCTGGAGCCTGCCCCCCTACCCCAGCCATCAGCTGGGGTAGGGGTACAGGCCTTACCTCACTGATGCCTGGGTCAGCAGCCCTTCTACTCCATTGCCATGTGAGGGAAGAGGCCGGCTTCCTCTCAGGAAGCTAGTTTTAAGTCCTCCCCAGGTGAGTTAGAGGGACAGCTGATTGGTTCATATCTGACCAATCAGTTTTAGCACATAGGCTGTAGCTCTAACTAGACACCTCCCATTCAAGGGGAGGGGCTGAAAGGGGAAGGGTGGTCCCTGAAGACATGTGACTGTCACAGTAGGGGACCATGGATAGCCTAGTATTCAGCTGGGTTCTCCTGACCCAAGTGTGTTGTTATTGAGGGGTGCCATGCCTCTGATATTCTCGCCCACCACGGCTCTCACAATCTTTTGGCCCCTTTTTCTGCTCAGTTCCCTGAGTCTTGGTGGGTATTAAGGCTGCTTTAATGTGAGCTTAGGGGTTTTTGTGTTGAGATTTGTTGGTCTCTGTCTCACTGGCTTATCCTTTGTTGATTGAATGGCTATGGCTGTGGGTCCCTTGTTCATGCCGTCATTCTCTGCAGGGTTCCATATGGATCCTCCACGATATAACTTTGGTGGCTCCTCTCTTGCCAGGATCTCAGCTTTCTGCCTGCGGTCAGTTGGTAGGGTTATATGGGCCACAGCTCTCTTGCTGCATCCTTTACAGAGAGAGTCCTGGCGATGCTGTTACTTGTCCACCATCTTGCTCCGCCCCTCCCCTGGTGGTCATTTTCATTTTAACATATGGTCCCAAAATAACCCTAACAATGACTCCTTTCTTAGCCTTCAATAATTTAAACCAGTCTATTCAATAGAAACATGAGAACTATGTATTAGAGTTTTCTAGTAACATTAGAAAAGAAAAGAAAGATGAAGTCAATTTTAACAGTATCTCTTATTTAACTCAAGATACTTCATTTTTCATCAAAATGAAAAAAATTAAAATATCTTTATTATGAATAAGTTTATATATTGTATGAGCAAATATTGTGAATGTGTCCCTATTTCCCTCCTCTTTGTCCCCTACCCACTGGGGTCCTTCCTCAATGTGCATTCTGGATTTGTCCATAGGATCGTGGGTATGAACTGCATTAGAGGGAGCCAGTTTGTTGTTGTTTTTTTCTCCTTCCCCCTTGTGTATATTCTCCCCCACCATAGCTCTACATCCTATCTGCCCCCTCTTCCTCTGAGTTCCCTGAGTCATGTTGGGTGAGTTTTGAGTCTGCTTTTATTGTTGAGATCTTAAGTATATCTGGATTTTTGCCCTGATTTGTGATGGGTATCATTGGTGTCTGTCTCCATTGACCTTTCATGGTTTATCAGACTTGCTGTGGTGATTGGTCTCCTGTTTGTCGCCTCAGTTTCTCATAGGTTTCATTTCGGCCCTGTGAGAAGGCTAGGTGTGGTTGTCTCCTGCCAGGATGTCAGCCATCATCCAATGTCTTGTTGGTGGAATTGGTTGTCCCCAACTCTCTCACTACCTTCTGAAAAATACAAACTGAATCTCCATCGAAGAGTGAGATCAATATAGGTTAAATGAGACAACATTGCTATTTTGGCTAGCTCCTAATTGGTGTAGCCTCTCTGTTGCTTTCTAGTAGTGGGAATTTCCCCTAGGAGCCCAAGATGTTGGTCCCCATAGGATTATGCCATGGATCCCAGTTCCAGTTAAGGGTTCCTTGTCACTAAGCGGATATCTTAGCCAATCAGTAAGCTGTTGATTACCCACCTCAGTTTAGTGCCACTATTGCACAGATGAGCATTTCTTGACTTGCTGGTCTCTTCCATACAGCCGTGTGTTCAGCATTCTTGTGACAGCTGTCTATATTGTATATCAGTGGTCTCTGCTTTCTCCAAATATCATTGACCAGTTTCCCCTGGCAGCTCATGCAACACCTTCCAGTGCTACACATGCTACCATCTGGGAGCTGTTTACCATTCTGGATCTAGAAGGGTCTCTTGGTGTTGTTTGATGACCCTCTGTGATTTCTTCAGCAATAGGGTCTTACCTTAGGCCTGGTGTAGTTATTCAAGAGCTTTGACAGAAGTCTGTCACATTTTGGGGACCTCCTGGGTCTCCTTGATAAACAGCTCAGTGTGGGAAGGAACCAATAACTGGGACAGGGAGATGCAGGCCTGAGCAGTTATTCTCGAGGTTAGTCTTTCTCCCATGCTTTTCATGGCCCCTCGTACCAGGTGGTGCCCTCAGTTTCCTCAGGAGCTTACTGTATAAAAGCTAGGGTTTTATGGTGTCAATTCATTATTAGTTTAGTTTACTATATGAGTCCCCCATCCTCTCATTCCCTCCTACCCTTCCATTTCCTCCCATCCTTCCATTCCCCC
This sequence comes from Zapus hudsonius, assembly GCA_004024765.1. Taxonomy (NCBI): domain Eukaryota; kingdom Metazoa; phylum Chordata; class Mammalia; order Rodentia; family Dipodidae; genus Zapus; species Zapus hudsonius. Next base: position 46,556 of record PVHP010007186.1, read on the forward strand.
CACTCTCCCATTACCCCCCCCCAAATTCATTTCATTCCCTTTTAGAAACTCTCTGTTCACTTAGGAGATATTGATTATATAATCAATATTAAAAGTTTTGAAGCCGGGCGTGGTGGCGCACGCCTTTAATCCCAGCACTTGGGAGGCAGAGGTAGGAGGATTGCCTTGAGTTCAAGGCCACCCTGAGACTACAGAGTGAATTCCAGGTCAGCCTGGACTAGAGCGAGACCCTACCTTGAAAAACCAAAAAAAAAGAAAAAAAGTTTTGAGACTTTTTACTTTATATATCATACCAAGTCTTTGAAATCCTGTGCAAATTTTATTCTTATAGCACATCTCAATTTAGACTAGTGCCATTTTAAGTATTCATTTTCCCCTTGTGGCTAGCAGCTGCCATATTGGATATCCTAGGTTTAAATAGTCTTGAACCTTAAAGTTGAATTGACATCAGTTACTTTTGTGTGATACTTACATTTTTGCTATGTTTTATTTTATAATATGTATTCAGAATATTTTATGATTTCAAAACAGGAAGAAAGGCACATGGGATTTTTTTAAGCCCAGGACAGAAAAACAGTAAACCTATAAAACAGTGATCTCATCAATACTGTAACTGTAAGAGAGCAATGGGATAGTCATGAATAGGAGTTAATCAAAGTGTTTTCTTTGGGTTTGGAATATGTTCTATAGTTAAACTTTTGTTTTATTTTTGAATGTGCTTACCATTCTGAGCATTCTCAAAGCTGTACACCAAATATTGGAACCACACCTGGGAGGCTTAGGAGTTTGTCTGGCTACCGTGTGAGATCTCTGGGCTCAGCAATGCCTACTTTCAATCCCAGATGGCAGGGATCTCAACAAACACAAAGCTTCACCTCTTCCACAGTCTCCTTTTCCTTCTCTTTATTGTTTTACTTCTTTGTTTTATCCTCTTTCAATTGTTGTTATTGCTATTCTTTTGCTTGCACATTTTCTTTGGGTCATTGAGCCCTCCTTTTCCCCATCACTTTTTTGGGACTCTACAGGCCAAGAATGATCAGAAATATTCTGCATTTGTATGTCAAAAAGGACATGGGACTATAAATATCTTAGGAACCATTCATTCACTTAATTCCAAATATCAGCTAAGGACTTTTTTATATGCCAGATACTATGCTAGAATAATCAATTTGAGAATAATGAAAAGATTATCCTGGAATATGGTGGTGATACATGCACTCATCTGCTTCAGTTTTTATAGTTTTCTATACAGTTGTGTCTTTCTTCCTACTTTATGGTATCTATTTCTTCTGTTTTCCCCACACAGATACTTCATGCTTATTATGTCCTAGAGGTGCTCTTTGAATCTAAGAAAGTCTTAAAACGAATGCCGAATTTTTCTGAAATAAGAACATTTCCCTTCAGAAATTTGACAGTTTGTGGTAAGTTTCAGAAAAGAGTTGTCAAATTAATATTTACGAGCTTCTTGGTACTATATCATTTGCCCAACTTAAAAAGTATGTAAATTGGATTGTGTTAAGGAAAAATGTTAATATAGAATTATCTATCATGATTATACTGTTCCCCATCTTGTCTTTGTTTTGCATACCAGCTGGCAGGAAATAATTATGTGAGAAATTAAATAACTCATAGCTTTTTATAATGACAGATAGCATTTTAATATGAAAGCTATCCCTGGGTGGAATAAGTGTTCTTTGCTCTCTGACTAGCTCTCATTATCTTTGTGCTGTGTTGCTTTTTCTAGGTGGGCCTCTGTATGCCACTAATGCTAGGAAAAGAAAAACCTAAGGCAGGAGATTAAATTATTCCCTGCCCTTGGCTGCTATTTCAGATTTTTCCAACTGGTCTCTGCAGCTTTTAAAAGCGTGGGAATGTCCCAAAAATCTGTTTCTTGTGCTTCTAAACAACAAGATTTGAGATTTTTGTTATCATATAGGCCAGTCTGGTAGGATATTGCTTCAAGAAACAGTGCACATTGAAATTCATCACAGTTGGTGCTCAACATGCTTGCAACTGTCTGGGAGAGAGGGGTACATGGAAGGAACAGCAATTCCCTTAACTTCTAATTAAGCCTTTAGGTTACAAAACAATGATTGTTATTTTCCAAATCAATTTTTAGCCTGTGTTCTCTTACTCTGGCAGATAGAAGTGGATTTGACAATCTAATTAAACTATTTCCATTTCTAGCATCTGATAGTGACTATAGGGAGTTGGTGCAGCAGTACCTTATGACATGCCTTGACTCAAGTCCTTGAAATTCTGTAATGATTCAACCTAATCTAATCAGGTCACAGGATTTATCTAGCAGATTCAAGAGCTGTTGTCATGGTGAGCTGTTATTCAGAGCTTTACTAGTCTTATTTTTCATGGACATAAAGAACTTTGACTCTCATAAGGCTCAAAAAGTCATGCCAATCTGTGAAGCCTAGGAAGCTAGGGCTAGGCTTGCTATCAGAATATATACAATAATCCAAACACAGCTGAGATCTGGTCCTATACACTTCTGTTACATCTCTAGTTGCCAATGCAGGCTTATCTTTTGCTAGAAGGATGTGGTAGAAGGAACAAATTAGAGGACGTGGAAGTCTGAGAATCTCAGAGTGTGGGAACTGAAGGGTTCTTACAGAAATGGTCTTTGCTTTATTAAAAAATTTAAGGATGTTTCATTTGTTTTTGTAATTCTGGGAATCAAACCCAAGGCTTTGCACAAGCTAGCACAGTGCTGTGCCATTAAGCTACATTTCCAGGCCCCTTATCCTTTGCTCTTATGAATGAAATTGAATCCCAGAGAAAAAAATACTGCCTTTCATGAATGTTTAGATAGCATGCCTCACCTCCACCTTAGCTAGTTAGCAATAGGATCAGAATTAAACATCTGCCTTCCATGCTAGAGAGATGGCTCTGAGGAGGTCCAGGACCACCAGAGTTTGAATCTTCAGAACCTATGTCAGACAGCCACAGGAAAGTGAAAAAAATGTACGTTCCAGGATCAGTAAGAGATTCTGGCTCAAATAATAACAGGTAAAACAGTAATATAGTGGGAAACCTGACGTTAAATTCTGGCCACTGCAGGTGAGCACACCCTGAAGTCGATCGAGCACTTCAGTTACCACAAGGGCACATACATGTGTGTATACCACACACACACATCACACACATGTACACACAAGCAAAATAAAATCTGACTTCCCATGGTATAAATATCTGCTCCAGGTCATAGACAACCCCATATTTGTACTTGTCTGACTAGTGTTTCATTTATCATCAGACAAATACGCAGTATGAAGAGACTGGACAGGTCCATTCATTGAAGGATATCCACATTTTGTGCGTAAATTCCCAGACTATGTTTTGAGATATAGCACCATTTATTGAGGGACAAGCCAAACCTGTAGATTCTCTTCACATAGAATTTAGTATTTTCTTTCTTAATCTTCCTGCCTTAGTTTCTTGAGTGCTGGGATTATACACACCACCATATCCATCTGGTTTTTAAAAAATATTTTACTTATTCATTTTCAAGCAGAGAGAGAGAGAGAGAGAGAGAGAGAGAGAGAGAGAGAGAGAGAGAGAACACCAGGGCCACCACCTTGTGGGTGTGGCTTATGTGGGACCTGGGGAATTGAACCCAGGGCCTTAGGCACTAGAGGCAAGTGCCTTAACCGCTGAGCCATCTCTCCAGCCCCATCTGGTTTTGATAGACCATTGAAACTCTAAAATTTAAAGATGAGGCTATATATCCACAGCTATCTTTTGTTTAATAAAGTGTTAGTAAAGGGAAAGCAATCATTGGTTTAATTTAAAGATGTATCTTTACATGTATATCTATATATATCTATAGATCTCAGCATGCAAGAAATAGTTTTTTTTAGTTTAGAGATTAGCGTTATATTACAAATGATATTGACTCTAATAACTGCATGTTTTTGTTTGAAGTGGAAATATCTTTATGTCTTATACCATATTCATATGATATATTTATCTGCTGTCCAACTGGAAACTTAAAATAATTTTATAGCCTCACCGTTTCTTTTTTTCTTTCTATTGGGAATGGAAACAATGGCCCTATGGTAGTCTGAATGTGAAATGTGAACCTTAACTCTTAATGTGTTGAAACAAGTTTTTTTTAGCACACCAGTTATTATAGTCATGTGTAATCAGATTTTTAAAAGGCAAACCACTCTGAAGAAGATTAGAAAAATAAAATTATAAACAAAATAATGTTAAACCAGCAAGAAGTCCTTCTATCTTTATGTCTTTAGCTTTGGAATGAGACTAATAAAAACAATGAAATTTAAGTATTTAATAACATGAATATGCTTTTGATCTTGTGTTACTATTATGATAGTTTTATAAATCAATGCTAGTGATAACAGGATTCTAGTTTTATTATTCCCAGTATAATTGGTGAGTTTGCATATATTTGAATTATGTTGGTTGTGGACTTCAAAAAATATTTATTTATTTATTTGCAAGCAGAAAGAGAGAGAGAGAGAGAGGAGAAAGAATGGGCATGTTGGGTCCTCTAGCCACTGCAAAATAAGTGTAGATTCATGTGCCAGTTTGCATCTGGCTTTACATGGGTATTGAGAAATTGAATCCAGGTGGTTAGGCTTTGTAGATAAGTGGCTAAAGCAAGACCCTACCTCAAAAAATTATTTATTTAATTTTGGAGAAAGAGAGAATGGGGACCAGGACCTCCTGCTGTTGCAAACAAACTCCAGATGCAGATGCTTGAGTCATTTTGTGCATCTGGCTTTACGTGACTAGTATAGAATCAAACTTGGGCTGTCAGGCTTTGCAAAAAAGTACCTTTAACCACTTAGCCATCTCTCCAGCCCAAGAGTTAAGGGATTTTAAACAAATTGAGAAAAAAATGTTTTGAAATGAAATTATTTAGTAATTAAATTAAATTTAAAAAATTTAAGTAAAGATTAAGATAGATATTTTACCTAGAAATATTTATCCAAGTAGGGCTTTTGAATATTCACACAATCACTTTTAGTTGTTGATTAATCGGGTCATATAGTTTCCCTTAGTTGGCTTTCTTCCTTTTTTTCTGTAAGTATCTCATCAAAAGAATCTTAGCTGTCTACTCACAATTTTTAAATTTCACCTATACTGCTAGAGTATATTCTTTAATTCTTTAAAAAGCTATGCATTAGCCAGGCATGCCTGAAACAGAAGCAGGAAGATCATAAGTTTGAAGCCAGCCTGGACTACATATAGCAAGACATTATCTCAAATAATAATAGAAACACAGCAAAAAAACCCTGTCATGGTTTGATCCAGGTGTCCCCCACAAACAAATGAACGTGTTCTGATAGCTCAATCCTCAGATGATGGCAGTTTGGGTTTTACAACCTCGATGAAGCTGTGTTGTTGGGGGTGGGCTTATGGGGGTTATAAGCCAGCTTCCCCTTGCCAGTGAAATGAAAAGGCAGGACAATCTGAAGAATCGCTCTAACTTCCAGAAGTAAACACTTTGCCCTTTTCTCTTTCAATTTTTGTCTACAACTTAAATGCAGAATGATTATAAACTATAAGAGGTAGTGCTACATAAAACCATAAATACAAACTATTCCAGAAAGTGTTTCTATATGAAAACAAAGGACAAGTGATACATCACTTACCAGGATGTCAAACTTTACACTACATTCCTTTTCTTCAGTTTTTACCCATATGTCCTCAAACCCAAGATTATGTAAATAGAATATTTTGACCTTTTGAAATAGTCATGGATCCATTCAATTTACTCACAGGACAGACTGTAGGCACTTACTCCTACAAAAACCTCCTGCAAAAGGTTCACACACATTTGTCTGTCTGTCTGTCTGTCTGTCTGGCTATCCATCCCGTAGCAGATTAGGGAGTAGAAAGAAAAGAGGTAAAAGTCAGATATAATGACAGCAAAGAAAAATGAAAGCTTTTTCTGACAGTGAAAGAAGATATTGGAGCTGCAGATGTAGCTCCGTAGAGTGTTTGCCTAGCATGCATGAAGCCCTGGGTTCTATCTCCAGCCCTGCATAAACTGTGTGTGGTGGTACAGTCCTATAATTCCAGAATCTGAGAGTTGGAAGCAAGAGAATCATAAGTTTAAGGTCATCCTCAGCTACTACATAAGGAGTTTGAAGCCAAACTAGATATGCTGTCTCAAAATAAAATAATAATAATAATAATAATAATAATAATAATAATAATGCTAGAGAGATTGCTCAGTCATCAAGTGTGCTTCCTACACTAGTATTAGGACCTGAAACTACCTGAGTTCAACTCTCCAGATTCTATGTAAACATTTGGGCATGGCCATGCACACCTATAATGCTAGCCCCACAAAGGGGAGCAAAGTCTAGGGAATCAGCTGGGCTCTTGAAAAACAGCAAGCTTAGGCAGCAGCAAGAGACTTCTCCTCAAATGAGAATGGACCAATGAGGGATGGAGCTATCGCCACTGCAGGCAAGCCTCCCCCCACCCCCACAGGCATGTACATGGGGCCCTGTAAGGGCACATACACATGCATACACACCAGCCACCCACCCCCAGTTCTCATACAACATAGTTCATATATACAAGAAATATATAAATAAAAATAATTTAAGAAAAACAGATATGTAACTATAAAAATTAGATAGGAAATGAAGTAGTAATATTCAGTGAACTTGGGCTATATAGTATAGGGAAGTCTAGATATCTCAGCAGTGTCTGAGGGGATGTTGATATTGATGAGCCTGCTTTACCATGAAAACTTTAAGACATGTGGTATATACTCTCCTAAGAAGTATAGGTGACATACTTTTAAGACTTGCAACCAAAAAGGTTTAAGTCATTCAAAATTTTTTTGGCTTTTAAAGGAATAAGTTTCAGTGATCTGGAGAATTCATGTAAGCACTGCTTATAGTATGAGCGAATATTATTATTAGGTCTTGGGTGTAGGAGGATGAGAAAAACTGAAAAAATAAAAAAATGATTAGTTGAAAGAAGATTAATGAGCAAGAAAGTAGATGAGAAGGAAAGGATGACAAACATCTCCAATAACTGGAGAGGTGGGAATGGTGGATTTCTCGTTATGGCATCAGATACAAACATTGCCTGCTCAGGGATTGCAGCAGGGGCAGAACTATGACCTAAACATTCACTTCAGGACAGGGTAGGATTTCTGTGATGGACTCTGATTTTCACTGCAATACTTTGTCCTCAGTCAATGCATCATCAACTCCCTAGATCCCATTCAAATGCAATGCTTGACTCTGGTTCATTGATAGGAGCCACAGGATTGAGCTATATCACTGTGTAAACCACAATCTCCCAAACTTCTGATAAGATCCAGCTAGTGGCCAGGCTTGGTGGCACATGCCTTTAATCCCAACACTCTAGAGGCAGAGGTAGGAGGATCACAGTGAGTTCAAGGCCACTCTGAGACTACATAGTAAACTACAGCCTGCCAGCCTGGGTTCCATTCCTAAGCCTTCCACATAAGCTGGTGTGGACACAAACATTTGCTGTTCCTTTACAACAGCAAGAGACCTTGGCACCTCCTCACACACGTGCAAATAAATAGGTTAAATTTACAAGAAGATGATTAGGATAAACATGGAGCACTGGTGGGGTTCCTAGTTTGATTAAAGACATCCAGTTACTTTTTGTTTCATTTTTAAGACAGGGTCTTGCTGTGTAGGCTGGATTAGTCTCAAAGTTGTGGCAATCCTCTTGTCTCCGCTTCTCAAGTGCTAGTATAGTAGGCATGTGCCGCCATACCTTGCTTATTTTTTTTCTTGAGATAGAGTTTCTCTATGTAGCCCAGATTAGTATTGAACTCATCATCCTTCTCCCTCAGCCTTCTGAGTAGTGCTGAGATTACAAGCATGCACCACCATGCCTGGGTTAAGAGGTAGCAGTTTTGACAATGCTTTAAAGAAATTTTAATAATTTAGTAAGTGTTCAAGTCATGAATGTTTTGGAGGGTGAAGAAAGATTTTGTTCTTATATGTTTTCATGTGGTATACTGTAATAAATTATGGGGTTCATACCAATGAGTGTGTGGGTGGGTGGTTTGATGTGTGATGTAATATGTGTGTAGTATACACATGTGTGTCTATATGTGCACACATGTGTGGAGAAAGGAGAATACCAGGTGCCCTCTTCTTTTTTGCTCCTTCACCTGTTTCCTTGAGAGTCTCTCATTCAACCTAGAGCAAGCTTCTGTGACTTTCCAGTGTCTGCTCCCTGCAAGACTGGAGTTACAGACTTGTGTGGGGTGTCCTCCTCTTTTTGCTCATTCACCTGATTCCTTGAGAAAGTCACTCAATCCAGAGCAAGCCCCAGTGATTCTCTGGTCTCTGCAGTACTGGGGTTACAGTTGTGCTTGGCAACAGCCAGCTGTTTAGTGAGTGCTGGGGAATCAAACCCAGGTGGTTTCAGGCCCTCTCAGACCTTCATGTTTATGGCAAGCATTCTTAATTGCTGAACCATCTTCCCACACCTAGATGAATAATTTTGGATTGTGTTGAGATTTTGGTTTGTTTGTGCTATTTTAAAAATTGCATCACTTAGTATGTTAGTGCTGAGACATTTTCAGCTCACATTAACCCATCTGGGTTGGAAAAGAACTCTTCCTTTCTGGGTACCTTACTTTTAACCACAGCAGACCTTTGTTAAAAGGGCATCTGTACTTTATATGACTTCAAATATAATTTTATCATCAAGTGAAGAAATTTACATACCATTAGTTAGGTCATGTTTTTAAACTTTATTTTCTGAAAAGGTTAATTCTAACCAGCCACTTTTGCTTAATTAGAGTGACCAATTTGAAACACTTCATTTAGAGACTCAGTCTTGCTAAAATTACAAGACATTTTTCCTCATTGAGCAGAAAGCTTGACATTTTTTAGATCAAACATTAGCAAATTGGTTTGTTAAGTTGATTCTGTGAGTGGCGACCTCCTGAAGCTGAAAAAGAACTGTACGTGGATGGAGAGCAGCTAATTGACTCTTAATTTTGTGGATATCATACTGAAGCTGTCTTATGAAACTACATTCTTGTTTTCCTTTTCTTTCTTTTTCCTCCACATTTCTCCTATGTCCATAGCTTCTCAGCTGTAAAGGTAATCAAACATTTTCTTTAGTCTCCATCACTGAGATGCTTTATACTACCACTCTGATCAGCTCTTTTCCTTTTGAAATTAACATAGTATGTTACAATTGGAAGAATAGATCACTGAAATAGTTTGCAAAAAAATAAAACTACAATACTGTGAAGTTGAGGTCTAGAGGTTCTTGTTTGATGTGCCTTTAAGAACATGTCCAAATATGTGAGATAACTTCCAGATGTCTCATAAAAATGCTTCCATAGGAAATAGGCTGAGAAAATGTCTTTTTAAAAAATCTCCAGTCAAGTTAATTCATTATGCTCTGCTCTTTTTTTTATATACCAAAGATCATCTGAATACTGCTCAGAATTGTAGACAAATTTTAGGATACCATTTAATAGTCTAAAATTCTACTTACTATGTTTGGGTAGTAAATATGTTTTCCATTGTGATGGCAGATTTTCTTGTGTTAAAACTTCTCATATGGTGTTGAGGATTTTAAAAATAATCTTTAAAAGATTAAAGCACAAAGATTAAAAACCCTGAACTTTACTATATTTGTTGACTTAATCTCCATGCCATAGATGATTTATTAAGTCAGCTGCAGAATGAGTCAGAAGTCAGTTTACTGGAACTGACTGAAAGATGGGTTATAGCATCAGTTTATGCTTCTTTGAAAGGAAGGAACTGTAGCCAGAAGCCTAAATAGCATAGGGAATCATGCTAAAGGAGAGTGAGTTCCTCATTATCCCATCCTTTTCAGTGCCCTTATCTTTGTAAGAATAATTGTATTCTAACTCAGGCTATGCAAAATAATTGGACTAATCATGGATCAACAAGTAGATTTTATACATCAAAATAAAACTTGCTATTTTTGAAGCCATTACCTTCAGAGGCTTAACATTTAGAAGAGATCAGTATGCATTCAGGACTTCTTTTAGAATCACTTCACAGACTATCATATGTTCCACTGAATGAGTGTCATTATCATAAATTGGTCTTTGGAAGATGTGATGTTTTGAAAGGATTGAAACTAGGTGGGTGTCAAGTGGGCTGTATAGAGTGGATGGCTTAGCACACTACTACTATATATTTGGCTTAAAATGAGGTTTAACTAAAGAAACTCACTTTTACTTTTGTTAAAAATTTTTTATTATTTATTTGTGCACATGTACATGTGTGAACACTGCAGGGCCTCTTGATACTGCAAAGAATGCCAGTCATTTGAACTGCTTTTTGTGTCCTGTTTATATGGGAGCTGGGGAATAGAAATTGGTCTGGCAGATTTTGCAAACAAGTGCCTTGAACTGCTGAGCTGTCTTCCCAGCTCTTAACATTTTATTTATTTATTTATTTATTTATTTATTTATTTATTTATTTATTTATTTATTTATTTATTTATTTTTAGTGAGTGTGTGTGTGTATGTGTATGTCTGTTAATGTGCATGCATACCAGGATATTTTGCTGCTTCAAATGAATGCTTGTCCAGCTTTACGTGAGTGGTTTCAGAATTGAACTAAGACCTGCAGGTTTTGCAAGCAAGCAGCTTTAATTGTTAAAGAAATTTAATTTAATTTCTTTAAGGCCAAGTGTAAGGTTGATTTCCAGAAACATATGAAAAATTAATTGTATTCTCTATTTGTGAAGTTCTCCATTTATCTATTAAAGTTTATTTGTATATTCAGCTTTTCTGTATTTTCCTATTTCATCTATCTAAATATGTGTGTTATACATTATTGGATAATCAGTCATCCACAATACCTTGAAACTACAAAATTTAGTATAAAACAACTCTGTGTTAGCAATTTGTATAAAATATTTTATTTATTCATTTTCAAGCAGAGAGAGAGAGAGAGAGAGAGAGAGAGAGAGAGAGAGAGAGAGAGAGAGCGCACCAGGGCCACCACCTTGTGGGTCTGGCTTATGTGGGTCCTGGGGAATTGAACTGGGGGCCTCAGGTACTGGAGCCAAGTGTCTTAACCGCTGAGCCATCTCTCCAGCCCTGTGTTAGCAATTTGGGTACAGCTTAGCTGTG